>JAFFZR010005269.1:0-18072 GCA_018397195.1 Lethrus apterus
AATTTTAAACGGAATGTTATATTTTTTCATCGTTTTTCAAATTCTACTCGCAATTCTACACCAAAACTTATAAGGGTACCACTGCAATTGGTAAAATTTATTTAAAACAACAAAAAACTCTAAAACCGCTAGATTTTAGTATAGGGTACCCTTATAAGTTTTGGTGGAGAATTGTGAGTAGAATCTGAAAAACGATGAAAAAATATAACATTCCTTTTAAAATAACAAAGTTGATATGCAGTTCCGGTACAACCGGAAGTGATACGAGAGCGCTTATGATGTAGCTTTTAATTCCAAGTTATTAGAGTTGATATATTTCTGGAACACGGAAAAGTTCTAACGAACCACTCCCGTGAATTAGAATTACCCATGGAATTCAAAAATGTAATAATATATAGGGTGTTCCGTTTAAAATTTTAAAGTTGTTCGTGGTTGCGCATAAACGAAACACTCCGTATAACTAAAAATTTTTGGTGGTAGAGACCATAAATTCAAAAAACTTTTGTCTTAAAATATTTTTTGTATTTTGCATAACAACGGAGATATCGAAGAATATCGCACTAATATAGAATTCATTTGCTATTTGTTTTCTACTTCAAAACATGTATTAACTCAACAACAGTTAATAAATTTATATTATGGTCACGTCTATTGTCGTCTGAGATATTGGTATAACGTTTTGGGCTAGTTCTGTTCAAACAAATAATGTATTTATTTGTCAGAAGAAAGTTATTAGAATTATAGCCAATATTTCACAAACACAGTCTTGCTGTGATATATTCAAGAAATTTAAAATTTTAACTATATATTCATTGTATATTTTTGTAAATTGTGTATATGTATATCAATATAAATTTGATAAGGTTGGTGATATACACCGAATTAATACTTGTCAAAGATATGATTACAATGTACCCTTTAGTAAATTGAATATATTTACTAAATTACCGAACATAATGGGACTAAGGTTGTTCAACCGTTTGCTTAATTTTGTTAAACAGTCTGAAAATGTGTATTTATTTAAACGAGGATTGAAAGATTTCTTAATATCTAAATATATACATATATTCTGTTGATGAATACTTTGTTTAGTGTTGCTTGTGTTCTTTTGTTCAACATTTACTTATATCTAATGTACTGACGTAACCTATATCATTTATATGATCGAAATGTTCAATAAGCATTATTATTATTATTATTATATATTATTATAATTTTTGTCTTTGTTGTATTTATCTCCATATTTAATTTTCCGAGTTCTCTTTTGTAAATACTAAGATTTTGTTGTATATTTTCTCTCTTTCCGTTACTAATATCATGTCATCAGCAAATAGTACTTCCTGTAGTATTATTGTATTCAATCTCCATGTTCCCACTTTCAATATCATGTATGAGTACCGAAAAGAGAAGTGTACTATGTACACGCCCTTGTTTTAGACCTACAGTTCGTCAAAATATTCTCTCCATCTTTGCATTATTTTTTTGTCCTCGGTTAACACCTTCCCGTTCTTATCCTTTACAATTTTTAACTTGGGATGTTTCTTTTGCTTTAGCTGCTTTAGGGTATTATAGAATAGTTTTTGTTTTTCTAAATAGTTTTCTTTAAATTTAAATTTTATTGATAGATTTTTTGGATTTTGATATCTTTTAATCTATGGCTTTTAATTTGTTTGACTAGTTTCTTCTTTTTTGTCTCCAAAGTTTCTTAATAAATAATCATCACTTTCCATTTCTGCATTTCTTTTTACCCTCTTCCAAATTTCCGTGTGCATATTCATTAACTTTTAAATTAAACATTTTGTGTCGATTTCTGTATGTTAGTTTACGACATTAATAAACTAGCTCTAATTCACAAAAGCCTTAAAACATTGAAATGATAAAGTTGATGACAGTTCTTCTTCTGCCCCAACCGGTATTCGAATAATATTTTTTCGAGTAAGTTCAATTGTTCCATGGTATTTTTACTTTTCTGTTTAATTGTAAGAAGAAATATTCAGTTTCCAAGTTGCATTGATAATTGATATGGCGATCTAAATGATTGACCCTTTTTGAAATTTTGCTAAACTAGTAACTAATTAATTTGACAAATAAGTTTGACTAAAAAGAGCAGGAGAATGGCAGACGAAATATTTTGAAACTATTAATTTATCATGAAGGTGATTTTTTGAAATACTAAATTGAAAATAGTTTTGCTATCAATGATTAAAAAAAACTATTAAAATTTTTGAAATGTATGTCACACATGCCGATAATAATAGCGAAACGAAGTAAACTCTACATTCCACACACACACACATTCGAATAAATTATCCGAATATGTGGATAAGATATTATTTAAAATATTTGAATAATTGTCACAGATAAAACAAAAGTAATTTGCAACATTTTAAACAAAGCTATGACGAGATATTTTACTTTACAGTCACATTTTAAAATTAAGAAAATAATATTTGTGACGTTTTTTATTTGTTATTTTATTAATTAGAACATAGTAGGTAACAGTTACTTAGATAAGGGATTGAGTATTTTATTAAATATAAATATAAATTTCGAAATTTAATACAAGAAAACGAATAATGTGTTAAAACGTATACAAAAAACAAAAACAAAATTATGTATCATAAAAATGACGAAATACATTTTAAATTGAATAATGACATCCGTAATGTTGTGAAATCATAATAGAATGGTTAGCATAATAGAGCATGCAAAATTGAGTAAATATGTGCGTTGTTGGTAAATTATCGTAAATTAACTTAAATGTTATAAATATCACATCTCGCTCGATTCTTGATCAAAAATATTAATCTGCTGCAAACAGAAGTAAGAAAAATAAATAAGGAAATTACGGAATATGTTGGGTCAATTATGCAATATAAATTTAATGCATTTTATAACTTTATTACCGGCAAGTTTTCTATAATTATGCAGCATTACAATTATGCAAATAAAGTAAGTACCTAAGCACAACACGACTTAATGAATTATAGGTATTCGCTAAAATTACATATGACTATTTTGTAAGTATTCTTTTACAATATTAATCTTTATTTTAATTCCCTTTGCCTAGTGTATTAGGAAAATATTCTTTTTTTTTGTAATTCAATACGGGCTAATAAATTGAAATTGAATTTTAAAATGTCTTCAAGTTAAAAGCGAAACCACATCAAATGGATAAGTAAAATTTAAATGTGTAATTTGTAGTAAAAAACACAAATTTGCTAATTTACAAGTAAATAAATATAATTCTTTTTCTGAATTTCCATTAAAAAAGAGAATTTTCGTGGATAACGTTCCAAACAGAAAATTCAATAGGTAAATATTCCAATCTATACGGAAAGTTTACAAAAAACATTGTTACCATACAATTTACTAAGAGAGCCTGAGTCTTGATGCATTTCGGAAAAAATGCCAAAATCCAAAGATAATTAGAAAAGTAAAATGAAAAACAACAGCGACTTTCAAATATGCAATTCTGCGTTGGCCAGATATTATTTAGCATCTTTCACTTTAGGATAAAAACCGTACCAAACTATCTCTTTTATAAGCGTGTGTTACGAAAGCAAAAGCAAAGAATCGAATGAATGAGGTTCCGGGCTTTGTAAAAATTAGAACCCATACTTAATTGTGAGGTAATAAAAAAAAAAAAACAGTCCGACCACCAGTGCCCCCAATCATCCTCTCCTTCCCCGCAGAATCTACATCTACCGTACTCCTCGGCCATTGAGTACTTGATAACTCTTTCATCTTTCTCGCACCTTAAACTCGCTATCAAACTCACTGCCAGCTCTTTTTATATTCAGGTACTCCGGTACCCTCCCATGTGTACATATTTTCTTGTACCTCCTGCTTTATCTTGGCCACCCTAATTTGCTTGAACCTCCACTGTTCATATCTTCACCACCTTGTCCCCCACCTCTCTGCCCTGTATTGCTTCCATTTCCAACTCTAGCACCGGCCAACCTGCTCTTTTGCACATTTCTAGTCTATCGAGTTCCAATCTTGGCCCTGTATTCAATCCCATTTTTATTATTTCTTCTAATGAATGTCTTGTTAAGTTCTTTCTACTCCGGTGGCGTAGCGAGCTTAACTCGCGCCCGGGGCACAATACCTTTTTAGCGCCCCCCCCCCCCATTCGAAAACCATATAATATTATATGTAAAATATACTCGCAAATTAATAAATAAATAAAGTAAAATAAATAAAGTCGTAGGCTCTAGCTAGGCTTTAAATTTGAGACAAAAAATGTAATTGAGAAAACAAGACGGACCATTTGGCGCCCCTTTGTTAGTAGCGCCCGGGGCATGATGCCCCCCTTGCCCACCCCTCGCTACGCCACTGTTCTACTCCTCCCTCTCACCTCCGTCTCGTAGATCGCCGTTCTCCTGCTTGTTTCCATAAGCATCTTCTCTTGCCCTGTTTCATGTTTCATCACATACTTGCATGTTCTTTCCAGTTTTTCTCTCTTGTGTCACAAATCAGTCTCCGCAACCCTTCTTCTGCCTTTTTGTGCCTTTATGGCCGCATTCTCCATATGGTCTCCGAAATCGTTGTTATGTCTAATGACCCATCCTAGATACATCCACTCTCTAACTTCTTCAACCAGCTCCTCTTTTCATTTTAAATTCACTTCTTTCGTTCTTCCCCCCCCCTTTTTTTTTTGTCTGAACACCATAACTTCGGTGGAAATATTTATTTTTTTTTATTTTTAAAATTTACATTAGTTATCCAACTCAAATTTTTGATATCACTTTTACAAAAATCGAAATAATTAATGAAAAATTCTACATAAAGACTTTGTAAAAACTCAAAAATCTTAAAAATAATTCCAAATAAATAGGAATAAACATTAAAAAAATTTCTTAGAATCTTGAAATTTAAAAATACTAAAGGTATACACGTACAGTCAGCCTGCAGTTCGGAACTGCAGTTAAATTTTCCATATGCAGTGCAGCAGAACTGATCGTGTGTAGAGAAAATCTGCAGATTTGTTGCAGGCCGACTTGTACGTGTTAAGTGACATGTTAAGAAAGGAAAAAAATGTAAGCTTTTGCTGTTGGAATTGGGGTTGAAAATTCTGAGCTATATTTTTCAAACGATGATATATGATATTGATGATATTAAAAGTTAAAAAAAATGTTTTTTTTTTAGTGTTGGTTGGTTCAAAACGTCGATGGTCATTTTTGGAGAAGTTTTCAGTTCCTTAAAAAATTCAATGTCACAAACGTTTTAAAAAATATTTACAATTTTTTCTCACGCTTCAATTTTTCAAAAAAGGTTTTGTGAAACAATTCATTTTTCATAATAAAAGTAAAAGGCAAAAAAAATAATATGTTTTCTCAGTGTTTTTAGTGTTAAATTTTAATAGAAAGTGCTTAAAAACCTCAAACCCATCTAATTATATACAAAGAAAAAAAATTCATAATAATATTTCAATTTTCGGAAAAACTTAAAAAGTGGAAAAATTTATAAGTAATAATTTATTAAGAACTGGAAATTAAAAATAATTAAATACTTGCAAACCACATATCTGAAATAAAACTAAGACACCTAGACATCTTTAGACATTAGATTCTCTGACCTATTCACTATGCTACTAATTAGCCATCCTATTACTTTATGTTTCTCCATATTTAAATGACCATTTTCTCGAAATTGTGAGCATTGTGAATTGTAAAAGTATTTCCAGGACGTTGTTGTCCTGAGGACTTGGTTGCAATTAGGGTCCGATGGCCTGGAAGACTTCATTGTCAGCTCGTTTAACTCACCATTACCGTCTCCATCAAAGCAATTTAAGAAGTTGCTTAAACGTTCAGTACCGTTAATCTTTGTATGTGATGTGATGCTACACTTTGTGGTAGTGCACTGGAGTTACTGACAAAGAGACGTCACTATTAAAATAAATTTATGCGAATTTATGCCTCAAACCTGAACAGTCCGCTTCAGTGACCCAAGGCAGACGGGAAGTAATTGACCTAACCCACATGGGGAACAGGGCAGGAGAATGGAGAGTTATGTCAGAGTCCTACTTATCTGCATGATTTTATGTGGATAAATAAACTTCAACATTTACTCAGAAGTTGCTGAGAATTAGTAATAATGAATTGAAATAATTATCCAAGAATGAACGGCTTACTTGTAAATTTGAAGAGCTATTTATAGAAATATGTATATATTTTGTTTTATTTTATTAATTTTTAATGAATTTCAAAAAAAGATGAAATTTGGCCAAGGATCATTCTGAAATAAGTCCCATTATTTTAACAGGTGATAGCTGACCTTGGCCCAAACCAAAATCCGCAACAACAGCGTTCCTATCTTCACTTTACATTTCGGATGAGCTTTTTTCAGTTCTAAATAAGGTCCTCTAGCTATTTTAATGTGCGTCGTGTTGATAAGTAGCTTTCTTTGCTGGAATAACGTGAAATGTTGCAAAAGAACTTTTAAATGCGACGATTCGGCGTTATTTTCGTATTTTGCTAAAAAACAAAATATTTTTTTCTTGTCACACCCTTCAACAAAGGACCGCCGTTTTTATATATTTGGGTTTCGACTAATGTTAGCTGTTACCTGTTAAAATATTGATACATATGTTAGAATTAGCCTGTATATTGATTTGTTAACGAATGAAAGAATAATGAATTTAAGTTACATACATTGTAAAATATATATTTTCTATTCACACAGAAATAAAAATAGAACAAATAAAGTACTTAAATTTTATTTATGTACTTTTACTTTCATATCAGTGAGAGTAAATAAGTCGTCGGCGTGTTAAAACTAGAAAGATAACTAAGCACATAAAGTATAAAATAATTATAGAACACTTAATTAATGATTTAATTACAAACTAACTCGATGTGTGTTAACGTTGTTTTGAAGATATAATTAAATACAAGGCTCAAATAAGTACTTTCCAAAGCAGTTGTTGTTACATTTACCTCAGTTTATTAAAACAAATGCAGTAGAAACTGGAGAAAGTTTTAAAATACAAATTTATAGATTTATGTTTTCTTTCTTTCTGGAATTCACGATTTTTCGCCTCTGGAAATGCAAGTATATGTATATCCCATATCTAACTTAGGACTTAGGCATAATTTGCGTAACATAACTCCTACTCATTCAGTGGACAAAGTGTGAAATGTTGAAAGCAGTGAAATGTTGGAAATTTTATGAAACCGAATACGAAAAATTTGAAATTGAAAATTATTTCAAAGGAGGTGTCAAGATAACTTACTTCTACTGTTTGAACTGTCAGATACATATATCTATCAGCTATTCAATATGAATCAATCGACAAAATTCAGTAACTGTACGATATTACCTAATAAGTTCATGAGGTCAAAAGTTTACGAAATAAATGGGCCACTGAAATCATACGAAAAATTTATAATAAATCCACTCGAAGTGCAAGATTTTGGAATATTAGGTACTGTGAGAACGCAAATGACAACAATCGGATTCAAACATAACATAATGTGACGTAACGTAAACGCTGCAAGCAAATATTTTTGAAGTAAAATGAGTAAAATTAGTGGAATAGAAACATATCCTAATAATTAAGAGGTGAAACGTCAGTAAAACAGGATGATTAAAAAATTTGCACTCTTTTAAAGGGTGATTTTTTGTTTGTGGTGCTGGCCAGACAGTGTCTTAAGCTGATCGTTTGCGGGAGCAACTTTTAAGTGTAATTTTTGTGTGTAAAGTGTTCCATGGCTTTGTTATTATTATCTCCTCGCCGTAAGAGATGTAGCACTGTTAATTATGCCGCCAGCGAAAGCTGACTCAGGAGGGCTACGGACACACCAGAAAAAAACTGCCACAAATTCTTCCCAAGGCGCAACTCGAATCCTCGACCCAGAGTCCTTTCACTAGACCACTGAGCACTGAGTATAGCTCATCTTAGCCCATATCTGAAACGGTGGTTGTAAAATTTTCTACAATTTTTTAATTTTTTACAAGATATGCTACAAATAGCACCAGTTTGTCGCAATTCAAGATTGTTTTGCAACATTTAATGTTACTTCCACCCAAGCTGCTTTACAATGACGCCTATTGAAATGGACGCAGGCGTTTACTCCGAACCGAATGCCCAGTAAAAATGAGATTTTTCGAAAAACTTATATCAATTTATATAAATGAAGATAGGGCGCCGTTTTTACAGATTAAGATTTGCACTTAGGTCACCTGTTAAAATATTCTAACCTATTTCAGAATCATCCAGTATAACAACAGTTAAAGTTTTCCGTATTTAGGCATGGTTTAAAATATAACATGTCGTATATTTCATTATCATTAACAATGCTAATAAGGTATGATTAAATAAAATTAAGGGAACAATTAATATTTGTATATCGTCAAGTATAATAATTACCTACGTAATTTTTAATATTTGTTTCGTCTTATATTCTTTTATATTCTTATATTTATAATAGTAGTTTACGCAACAAGTGCGTGAAGTGGTTCATTATGAAACGAGCATGCGAATTGAATTGAAAGCATACGAGTTTTTTAATGACACTTCACGCACGTGTTGCGTACACTATTTTATCTACAACCGTAAATATGAAGAAGAAAATTACCGAAATTCGTTAAAATAAATGTCGCCTGCAATGTCATGTTGTCTGTCCCTAAATGTTTCATAGCAACGGTGTCAACAAGTACGGACATTTTGCCGTGGTTGCCGTGGACAGTGCGTCAAATAATTTACTTTATCGCACTTGTGTTATAATAAATCTATTATATCACTTGTGTTATAATGAATTACTTTACGCACTGTTTGGAGTGCGTAGAAGTCTACTTTATGCACCGGTTGTAGGTAAACTTTTTTTATCACAGCAATCGTCTGGTTTATTGGTGAAATAATTTTATGCTCACGTTCAATATCTAGTGTGAATTAAATTTTTCTTCATCGACGTTTTACTTTATTTTATTTGTGGAGCGTGCGTCAATTATACAGTGATCGGCATAAATGTTGCAACATATGGGAATTTTTGTTTATTATTGAAATATGGTAAAATTCGTTTTGGGGGCTCAGTATGTCCACAAACCCAAAAATTCGTTTTGTCACATGTCACGTGAACACTAGTATGGCGGGTAATTTAAAAAATATGCCATTAATTTGCAAAAAGTGAGGTTAGATGACATGATATCCCAAAAAGTTATTTGAAAAAGTTGCAAATTTTTGTAAACATATTTAAAAAAAAAATTAAAAACCACAATTGTGTAAATTTTTTTAAAATTAAATTACATGTTCCATTTTTTTGGGTTTTAGCAGCTCAACAGAAGTAACTCTCTGAATTTGGTTGATAATCAAACAATTTTGTCAATTCTTGCATAACTAGCAGAGTTAAAGGTAAAAACTAGGGACTGTATAAAGTAGTACTAAATAAATTTTACTAAATAATAAGCAATAGCGAGGAGCAAATAAGAATACAGATGCTTGTTAAGCATACAAATAATTTAAAATGTATTTATTACTACTTTAAACAGTCCCTTGCAACAACTATAGTACTGAAAACCCACTTTTTACCTTTAACTCTCTTTGTTTGATTGTCAACCAAATTCAGAGAGTTTACTACCCAAAAAAAAAAAAAAATGGAACATGTAATTTAATTTTTAAAAAATTGACAAAAGTGTGGTCAAAGTGTGGAGAGTCGTCTCTCCGTCGCCTTTCCAAAAACGTCAAAATATACATGGTGTTCCATTTAAAATAAGAAAGTTGACATCAACTTCCGGTGAAACCGAAAGCGGAATTGAATTATTGACAACACCAACATTTTGTACGTAAAAATTAAATATCGACGTGTTTTTTCTCATAACGAAAACTCCAGCCGTTCAAAAGTTAACATGGGGGGGATACTTTTGAACCTCACTGTATACTCTAAATGTACAATTGAAATTTGTTTTTGTTTGTAATGTCTGAAATTCAATTTTTTTAGTTTCACAATGTATAAAAATTGCATGGGATTTATATTTGGCAAACATCACTTTTTTAAACAAAGAGAATTATTTACAACAAGATGAATAAATAAACATAGTCAATTTCAACAACTATATTTAACGTCTGAAGACTTTCTAGTCCCTTGCTACTTCTTCGGTTTCAGGAGATTTATTCGGCAAAGAATTCTCTACCTAGTGTATTTTATCCGTTAAGCGTTGAAATTCCCAATTCTTCGGCGGCGTGGACGGCGACGGAGAGCAACAAAGCGCCTTTAACCGTTGGCGCCGAGTGTTTACCGTAGTTTCCTAAAATAAATTAATGGATCAGTTATCTAATACATATTTTTGACCGATACATTTATAGATTGAAATAATAGAAAAGTAAAATATGGAATATTTTATTACGATGAATTTAAGACCGAAAAAGAAATTTACCTATTACTTAACAAAAGAAAAAAATAATTAAAAATTTTATATATTGACTTTAACATAATGAAACAAAAATGTAACAGAAAATAATAATATTCAAACAAATGGTTATCAAAAGAAATAAACATATTTATAAAACATTAAATACAACGAATTAATACCATGTATTAATACCTTCTGTTGGGTAATTACAGAGAATAAGAGCGGGAAATAAAACGTAAACAAATTAAAATGTTAAAAATTACCGACTTTGTCTAAGCTTGCAATTTCATCTGACGACGGAAGGATGAAAAATACATAAATAAGTAATTTTGGATTCTGGCCGAATGGAGAAGAAGTGAAGAAGATGTGATAGATGATGGAAAAGTTGTCATAAAAGCAATCACACATTATAAGGATGTTTAAATGTTCTTTCAGTTACGTTATACAACACTACTTAAATTCTCTTCCGCCAGTTATAAAGACATTATTATTAATGGTTTTAAAAAACAGGTACATAAATAAAATATTAATGCTTGAGGAGAATGTTCAGACGGAGTAATATAGTATTGGTTAAGAATGTACGAAGAGTAACTTGTTAATTAAAAAAAAAATGTTTTTTAATTTTTTAATTCTTATTAATATAATCTTAGGATAGGTGAAAGAACGGTATTGATGATATATTTGTATCAGCAAAACCGAACTAGAACCTTTTGGTTTACAGGAACGTCCATGGAAATTTATTTCTTTTTGTACTATTTGTATATGTGTAAATTGTAAACCAGTAAACGTATATTTATTTATTTATAAATTATGTTCTTAGGTTAAACCACGTAAGAGTAGTAGTATCAAAAAAATACTATATATTAACCAGAACTTGTCTTGAACAAAACCTTTATTAAACGTTTTGTAAAATAAATTATGTTTTCATGTTCTGTTACCTATAAAGTTATGGTATATAAGTTTCTCATGTACTCATACTGAACAATAGCAACAAATACCGGCGTGGCGGTTTGGTAACTTTCTGACTAAAAATTCGCTTCTCAAATATTATTTTATTATTAGTAAAAATATATTCTTTTAAATAGTTTGAATTTGATTGCGGATAGTACTTTTGTGATTAATTCATTAATAATTTTCCACCAGAGCACCAATAAAATTTGCATTAATAATTTTAGAAACTCTATAGCTGTAATATTAAGATTATTAGTAGTAGGGATAATTCATTTTTTTTATTAGCTTTTGTGAAATTTACAATTTGTTTTCTAATAAGAACGTTCATTTTTTGATAACAAACAAATAAAATCAACAAATATCTCGTATTAAATAATTATTTATAATAAATTGTTACACCCAGTAATGTGGGAAAAGTTTTATGCAAAATTGGCATTTGGGAATATGGTAGAACTAGACGAAAGAACTATACATATTTCCAATTTAATGAAACACAAAATAAAATAATGAATGTCGGTTCTAATTAGCTAATTACACTAGTTTACAGACATTTTGTGCACTAGGTGCCACTATATTTTTCTTGTGTACTTTGGCCCTCTAAACGCGAAAATTGCATTAATTTTTTTTGTATGGATACGTTTTCGAGATATCAATTTAAAAAATTTTTTTTGGTTAGTTTGGTTAGATATGCTTCACATAGAAGCATATCTCGAGTTAGGAACGACTAATGTCGCCGTTAGGCATATCAAATTAAAGATAATCGAATCACCAATAAATGTTACTAATATTGTTTTTCAGTCGCTTCAGTAGTTTCAGTGCAATGGGCCATCATATGACAACACATTTTTTTTTTGGCCCAAATCAAAATCGATAATTCAATCTATCGCCGAGGAAAAGTATTAATCGTGGAAACATAAGTTTCTTATTTTTTACGTAGAGTTTGCACTTTTACGAAGAGAAAAGGTATTTAGAATGAAAATCTGTGTAAAAAAGCCGAAGTTATGATCAATGATATGTGAAAGCACCAAAATTTAATTTTTGTATTTTTTCCTTATTTATAGCGTATAATACACTTTTATTCATTCAATTTATTTTCGTTATACTATTTGCATATAATATGAGATTATTACACATAATTTTGGTTCCTGCTGTCTTCTGTTTATTTTTGGAATCCGTTTCTCATATGAGGCACCAGATATAATCTCCCATCATTCCCTGATCCCAAAATCCTTGGTAGCGCCGCTCAGTATCTTTGTTTCTCGGTGGAACCATGCTCGTCACTAACGCCACCGACATTCTCCGGGAAAAAAAAAAATTATATATTATGTCATTCATTTTTTTAAAATTTTTTCAACAGGAGTAAATATGTCTCTGAAGATTCATTTTCTGCATTCTCACCCGATTTCCCCCCTCCCCGGAGAATCTTTGTGACGTTAGCGACGAGTATGGTGAGAGATTCCACCAAGAAATGACAATTGAGCGGCGCTACCAGAGATTTTGGGATGAGGGAATGACAAGAGATTATATCTGGTTCCTCATAAGAGAAACTGATTCCAAAATACACAAAGGACAATACTGAAAGAGTACAATAAAAATAAATGTAGTTATACGCTATAAATAAGGAAAAAATGCAAAAATACATAAATAGAGAAAAAATTGAATTTTGGTGCTTTCACATATAATTGATCATAACTTCGGCATTTCTACATAGATTTTTATCCTAAATACCTTTTTCTCTTCGTAAAATTGCAAAGTCTACGTAAAAAACAAGAAACTGGTTATATTTTCACGATTAATACTTTTTCTCGGCGATAGATATAATTATCGATTATGATTACATAAAAAATTTTTTTTGTCATGTGATGGCCCATTGCACTGAAACTTCTGAAGCAACTGAAAAACAATATTTATTTGTTGTTCGATTATCTTTAATTTGATGTGCCGAACGGCGAGATTGGACGTTCCTAACTCGAGATATGCTTCAAATAGTCAAACTACCTACGAAAAAACCAAGAAAAAGTTAAAAAATTCATATCTCGAAAACGTATCCATACAAAAAAAAATTAATGCAATTTTCGAGTTTGGCGGGCCAAAGTACATAAGAAAAATATAGTGGCACCTAATGCATAGAATTTTTTTTTAAAATTTGTAAACCAGTGTTATTAACATTTTTTATTATAATTGCTTGAAATTATATTTATTTTTTATTCTTGAGCGTGCAACCAACCAATAAAAGAATATGTGTTTCGGTAACTTTTTCAAGTAAGTAATAAATGTTATATTTTACTATGGAAACTTAAAAAAATATAGTTTACAATAGAATTGCTCCATTAATTAGATCAATCGGATGTAAATAATTAAAGTATTTTAATGGTTGCATGGTCATGAATAAAACGATAAATATATGTTTTATTTATAAAATATGAGTCATTATACATATATAAAATTTAAAATAAGGTAAAAACATAAAGACTTATTAAAACTTTAGAATTAGTACCTTTCTTAAATCATGTGTTAAATATTTATACTTATTTTAACATTAAAACTTTATTAATTAGTACCTTTCTGAAATCATGTGTTAAATATTTATAATTATTTTAACACGACAAATAAATAATGATTTCAAATAATGTACATTTAATTTCCACTGTCCAAAAAAACAACGACAAATTGTGCATTAAAATAGATGTCTTCAATAAACGTTTTAAACATCAAACCCTATTTCGAACACGTCTGAATATTTGACATGACGTATCTGACAGGCGGGCGCTACTGTCTTCTGTTATCCACCCCCACTCTTGGGCAGAGCTTTAGCCGATGCGCGATTGTCAAAGCTCCGTTAGCTTTCGGGTGTCGCATATTTGACTAGTGCAGCTTTCGCATTGCGAGTTCCGACGTGGTAGTATTCGGACGTGTTTTCTAGCCTAAATTAACAATTTTCGACGCAATACAAACGAATACATTCTGATATATGTAGCTTAGTGACTTAACACTGTGAATTTGCTGTTTGTTTTCATAATAGAGACAGTGTTAATTTGTTGGTTTTTGGTTTATTATTTGTTAATGTGTTTTATTGTATTCGGTCTTTGAAAACCATTTCAAGACGTCAACGAAATTAAAGGCCACACCATTAAACCAGTGAGTACTTTCGAAACTATACATATTTTGATCTACAAATTTTCGTTTAATATATATATTTTTAATACATTTTAGATGCGATTTTTGTATTTACGTGAGTTTTTAATGTTATTTATTAACAAGCAAATTACATATTTATATATTTATAATAAATATTCTAATAAGAAAAATATTTGCGTTATCTCAAATATGAATCTCAGGTATTGCTTTTTTCTGATACAGTCATAAGAGTAAAATTTAAATGGATTACTTGTAGAGACAATTTCGCTACATTAGAAAGTTACTCCCAACCACGTGTATAAGTTTGACAGCTGACATAATAAATTCAATTTACAGTTATACCAGATAAATATATTTTTTAATTATTAATATTACACACGAAATTATTGTTTTTTTTTGAGTATTTATATAACCAAGGAAATTGAAATATAATAAAATATAAACACATTCCATTCCGCAACAATGGAGTTTAATTGGAGATAATGTCTGATTTTAACATTTCGCATCAATATTCTTATTGTAATATTATATTGAATAAATATAACGAGATAAAATACAGAAATATTAATAACAATTGTAAAAAATATTTCAACTGAAACAAGCATAGAACTAATATACTTAATACTTAATATACTTATATAATTTGGTATTTATCGAGAGTTTATTGTTGCATTAAGTTGTATAATTATACGTTTTGGAACTTACTATAATGTTGATGATAAGTTATTGTGTTACTTAGGAATGAAAACAAATATTAAAAATTAAATTCAGGACCACCTGGTTTGATGTTATTCTTAGTTGCAAAACGTTTGCAATTCAACGAGTTAATAATAGTTCCATTATAAATTATTATAATATTACAAATTAACTAGGTCTCTGTACAGTAGTATTTTTATATCTAAACGCAAACATATAACGACAAATTCACTGTATAAAATAAACCTTTTTATGGGAGTAAACTGACTAAAGTTATTAATTTTTAAATTTGTTAATTGTAAGCCAAACATTCCGACATTCAAAAACTGTAGGTGAGCCTTCATTTAGATGTATCTGCTTATGTAATTACACGTTTTAAATGTGTAATTACATAAGCAACAACTCTGTGGTAAAAAAAGTAATTTTCAATTATTCAACATAAATAAAACTGTAGTGCAGTAAAAATGTTTACATATTTCAGGTTTCTTGTTTTTTTTTGTGAAAAAATAAGGTGATCGTTAAAGTGTTATTATTATTATTCGTAAATTATTGAACACTTCTTTGTTCATGTTCCTGAAAATATTTACACGTAAGAGATTTAGTTTGGTTGCTACTTTAAGAAAAAATCTATGATAATTAGATAATTATAGTGCCATCATTTAACACTTACTCATAAGGAAATAAGAATTTGATTATAAATTTGAGATCAGAAAATAAGAAATGTGTTTAGTTGCAGAAATGAATAAAAATAATCAGTCAATACGATGCTATTATATTTTTGTAGATACAGATTTCGATATGGTATACTCAGAACGCAATGTGACAGAAAATTAATAAATATCAATAAAGTGGAATAAAAGAAATAGAAAGAAAATTGAATAAATTTGTTTATAGGATAGGATAGGATAAATTTAATGATATAATAAGTTAGGAGAAATCATACATATATGCTGTAAAAGTTTAATTCTGTTTCCGAATTCGTCTGTTGACGACATAAGTATGAAAATATTTGACTACTATTTAATGTGTTTCGATTTTATAGTTATTTATTATCGGCTATGATTGTTTCATCCCTCAACATACTTTGTTATAACTAATATATTATATAACTAATAATAATAAAATTATCATTAATGAATAGAATATTTTTGTGAAAATTTAATCAAATAATTTCACAATCGTAGCAAGAAAATAATCAGATTTTAGATATATTGCTTTATTTTTAACGTGCTTGCAAACTGATTAGAAATAAGTAATTTTATGGATGGGTAAGCACGTTTCTTGTTACAAAAACACCAAATAATTTGTGAAAACGATTGCTGCAAACAAATTACTGTACGAACTACTTGAAAATGTATTTGTTTATATTAATTCACTCTAATAGATTTTGTAACGAAAATTATAATGAAAATGAATTAACAATAATTAGTGAAAGTGTAACATATAATTATTTGATAACATACTTGCTTTTTAGTCTACGATATACTTGAACGATTTGTCATATAAGGGCGGAGAACCCTTAACCATTTATTTCTTAATATAGGGTGCAACTCTGTTCTCGATATTGCATTGATAATTAAGGACTCTAATAGGTTTAGATTTAGGGTGACAGGTTCAATGACATTTCAAAAACATTCATATGCACGAATGGATAAGTAAAAGGGCATATATTATTTAAAATTAATATAAAGCTATAAATTTAATTAATGTCAAATTCTTGGTTGCTTCAAGTTATATTTATTTTGCTATTCTTGAGCATAAAACCAATAATAGACTCGATGGGTATCGGTATCGTTTTCAAGTAATAAATATATTTTATTAATAATAATAATGTTTATTGATCATATTAGACGAAACAACTTCAAATATTTTAATATGGATATCTTTGAAAAGAAAACAAAAATAAATAAAAACAGGTTACCATATAAAAATATATTAACATATTATAAATTCCTATGGCCCAATAGGTTCGGCATGTCCACAAAACCAAAAATTCTCTTTTGTCACATGTCACGTGACCACTAGTATGGCGAGTAATTTAAAAATTATGCTACTAATCAGCAAAAAGTTAGGTTAGATGACATGATATCCCAAAAAGTTATTTGAAAAAGTTACGTAGAATTCAATTCTGAGGGTATGTGTAAACATATTTAAAAAAATTAAAAACCACAATTTTGTCAATTCCTTTTTAATTAAATTACATGTTCCTTTTTTTGGGATTTAGCAGCTCAACAGAAGTAAACTCTCTGAATTTGGTCGATATTTTACTAAATAATAAGCAATAGCGAGGAGCAAATAAGAATACAGATGCTTGTTAAGCATACAAACAATTTAAAATTTATTTATTACTACTTTATACAGTCCCTTGCAACAACATACGGAAAACCTAGTTTTTACCTTTAAACAAATTCAGAGAGTTTACTTCTGTTGAGCTGCTAAAACCCAAAGGAAAGAATATATAAAAAATTGACAAAATTGTGGTTTTTAATTTTTTTTAAAATACGTTTACAAAAATTTTCATATACCCTCAAAATTGAATTCTAAGCAACTTTTTCAAATAACTTTTGGGATATCATGTCAGCTAACCTCACTTTTTGCAGATAGTAGCATATTTTTAAATTACCCGCCATACTAGTGGCTACGTGACATGAGACAAAACGAATTTTTTGGTTTGTGGACATGCTGAACCTACCCCCCAAAACAAATTTTACCTTATTTCAATAATAAAAAAATTCCCCAACTGTTGCAACATTTATGCCGCTCACTGTTCAGGGTTATTCACGAAAGTGGTTCGTTAGAACTTTTCCGTGTTCCAGAAATATATCAACTCTAATAACTTGGAATTATAAGATACACCAACTGATCTCTTATTCTAAATTATTGGCGCTCTCGTATAACTTCCGGTTGTACCGGAAGTGCATACCAACTTTGTTA
>JAFFZR010005270.1:0-17924 GCA_018397195.1 Lethrus apterus
AAAAAAAATTAATTTAGGTAGTTCTCTTTAAAAATTAATAATGTTTTTATTAACGACGATTTTGTAACGATTCGTTGGCATAATTGTAACAATGCTTCAAGTTAAACAGTCAATACCAAATATCCTCGTTATATTATACAGGGTGTTTCAAAATTGATAATGAATTGCAGCATCTTTAAAAGGCTAAAACTCGTTTTTTTCAAATGTAACACCTTGTATATTTTTATGCCATTTGATCAAGTTTTAAGTTCTTTTTCGATCGCGTATAACATTCCCTATAAAATTAATTCTTTTTGAGTTATAGGTAATTAAGTATCCTAAAACCTGTATTAGACAAAATAAGATATAAGATATTTTCAATTTTAAAACACCCTGTATGTTTTAGAATTACTTTATGGTGTAGAGTACTTGACTCCAAACAACTTTTACTTGTAACATTTTTTAATCAAATGAATAGGTAAGGCGTAATAGACCGATCAGTATTTTCTGGTTAACAATCACTTTAGAATTTTAGTATAAACTACAGGTAATACATCATATCCAGATACTTACTATTCCTAAATAAATTTACTTCAAAGGTATTACGTCAATGGTATTACTATCATATATCTTATTTTGTCTAACACAGCTTTTATGATACTGAATTACCTATAACTTCAAAAGAATAAACTTTATCTATAGGGAATGTTATACGCGATCGAAAAAGAACTTAAAACTTGATCAAATGGCATAAAACTATACAGTGTTCCATTTGAAAAAAACGAGTTTTAGCCTTTTAAAGATGCTACAATTCATTATCAATTTTGAAACAGCCTGTATAATATAACGAGGATATTTGGTATTGACTGTTTAACTTGAAGCATTGTTACCATTATGCCAACGAATCGTTACAAAATCGTCGCTGTATAACGTACAGGCAAAACTAAACACTAAATATTTCAGAATAATTTTATGGTGTAGAGTACTTGACTCCAAACAACTTTTACTTGAAACATTTTTTAATGAAGTGAAAAGGTAAGACGTAGTAGACCGACCCCAGATAGTTGGCACACCCGGAATACAACTGTTGTAATTAATTGATTTTTTTTTAATTACAAATACATATACGTAAATTAATAGTCTTAATTTTCTGATGATTACGTAATTTGAAAACTGCATCGAATTGAATTTCAAATATGGATAACTCTACCCTAACTAACAATGAGTTAATCTACGCTGCGGAAATCCGATCAGGCAGCTGTTAATTAACCGAACCGGTGATTGCTGGATTAAGAGCAGTTCACTTTATCTGGTTAATTAGAAGGGATCCTCCTACAAGGTGTAAGTAATACAAACATAACAGTAGACGCAGCAAACAATAATAGGGAGCAGCATCGTCGAGCGTTTGTTAACGTAATTATCTTAAATGCAATTTCGCATCAAATTTGATTTAACGTCAAAATCGTAATAATTTTCTGTTAAATTAAACTTAAGGAATTTGATGTGGTAATTCGTATTCTATAATTTTATTAAAACTTTCTAAATGAGCTTATTTGCATATTTTATGGATATATCCTGAAGAGTTAAATAAATTACTACATTTAAAATATGTATGAAAGAAATAGCACTGAATATATTTGTGTCGTGATTAGATTGTTTGATACTGACGTTAATACAAAGTTGTATAATATTATAAGTAATTGTGTATTGTGCTTCTAAGGCTGTAAATTCATTACATGACTGAAATGACTAAAATAATAAACAATAATTTTTGAAATATTGCAACTAAAAGAAACCCTATATTATTTGTATTATTCGTTAACTTATAGAACGTTCTTGTTATTGAAAATATGTTGCATATTTGTTGTTTCCAACATTTCAACAAATCAGTTGCTTTTTCTCTCAGGACATTATATTGTATGGATTTAGGTTTCTGTTTTAATTAAGAAAACATCAAACTTGTCTTGTTTAGAAATTCCTTAATTGATTAATTAAGGAATTAATTAAGTGGCTTGACTTAGAATTTTTTTTATCTAAGAGTTAATTTTGAACACAAGGTTGGGGGGGGGGGTGAATGATAGCAAAATTTAGGAGCGGAAATGAGAAGGCCAATGAATACTGTATGGGGGACGGTATGGGCACTGCAGATTTTGTGGAGAGGGAGACGAATCGATGCATTGGTGGACAGGAATTGAGGAAGTGAACCAGGAGGTGGATAAAGAAAGGTGAAGGAAATGGTGGAGAATCAAAACCAGACAAGCGAAGGATTGGAAAGATTGAAGAAATGGAAAGAGAAGATGCAGAGGATGGAAAGAAATGTACGCCATTAAATAGATGAAATATGGAATTATGCTGATATGCCATATTAAAGGTATTTTTCAAGTTCAATTGCTTTTATATATTTAGATTTGGTCCATTCGTATCCTTTAAATTATTTCTTTTTTTTTGCAACGTAGGGAAAAAATTAAGAAAACGGGAAGAAGCAGAAAAAATTAAAACACTAAACATAATTTTTTTTGTATTTCGTTTTGAATAGACAGATTATTATGCATATTATATACAGGGTGGATCCTAAAAAAAGAACCAGGCTATAACTTCGTTATTTGTGGTCCGATTCAGAAAAACAAAAAACTATGAAAAATAGCTCTAAAAGTACTACGCGACAGTAATATTTTTGCTTCCCTTTGGACCACGGCTATTAACGGGCGATAGTCATTTTTTTTTTTTTTAAATGGCAACATATGATTTTAAGTACCCAGTTTGGTAGAGTATTATTTTCTTAATTCAGTCATGTAATCAAAAATCAAATATGCATTTGCACAAAAAATTCGTTTGACTTACATTTTTAGTTAAAAATTAATTTATAAACTTTTGTTTAATTTTCACTCTTAAATAAATTTTTTTTAATCTATAATTTAATTTTCTACTCAGTGTTACGCCAGATGTATTAAAAAACGTGTCACAATGCAGTCTGTAATTGGGTTGTGACATGCATAGCTCACTTTGTCGGAAAGAAAGAATATTTAAAAAAAAATTGTGCAAATGCATATTTGATTTTTGATTATATGACTGAATTAAGAAAATAATACTCTATCAAACTGGGTACTTAAAATCATATGTTGCCATTAAAAAAAAAAAAAAAATGACTATCGCCCGTTAATACCCGTGGTCCAAAGGGAAGCAAAAATATTACTTTCGCGTAGTACTTTTAGAGCTATTTTTCATAGTTTTTTGTTTTTCTGAATCGGACCACAAATAACGAAGTTATAGTCTGGTTCTTTTTTAGGATCCAGCCTGTATAATAATGTTCTGAATTTACAGTTTCATTTAGAATTTATTAATATTTGTTATATCTTCATTTTATTCATATAGTTACGTGAAAAACCTAATATTTAAAGAAAAACTGCTTATAAAGAAAATCGCGTAGTCGACGGCAGCGCAAGCCTGTGTATGGAGACTGACAGACAGGTAGCTTGCTTATAGTTATCGCATTGGCGGAGATTTCCGGCCCGGACTCTGGCGCCAGCGCCCGAGTAAATGGATCGCTCGAGATCACAGCTCCTAATCCGATTTACGAATTTGTCTCTTCGCTTGGAATCTGTTCCTTGTAATGGCTAATGTAAAGTCTCCACTACGTTGATGCATCCACGATGTTTTAACTGCTTAACCGCCCATTCTTTTAAAGTTTTTCTCAGACACATTCTGTTAAACTCTAACGTCGGTCGTCGTGCCGAGTACTTCATAAATCTGAACTTTGTTACTTCGCTCGGGCAATTTATTAGTTTAAAGTGGCTGTAATTCGTTTGCGTTTTCACTTCGACGTTCAATTGTTCGAATGTGGGATGAGTAGCGGTTGTTAATTAATAAAAAGTAAAGGCAGAAACTTTTTTTTACATAAAAAACGTATAAATTGATATCTTGAACTCGTATTCATTGCCCGTCAATTTATTGGCGTAGAAATCTTCACATTTTTCTTCTTAGATTTTGCGAATTATTCGGTTTATAAAGTTGACTTGCGTTATGAAATGTCTCTTCTTGAGTAAATTTCAAAAACGTACCCGTGAAGAAAATTTTATTTTTTTTTATTTGCATCTTTTGCTGCGTTGTGTTGGATCTGAAACAAGTTTGGACAATTTCGATGGAATTTTATTATATTGTGTTGTTTTTTCTCCGTAGATTTCATTAAATTTTTAATGTTTTTGGACGATTGTCTCGGCATTTGTTTCCTATTTTCTTTCATTATCAAGTGCTGCTTTGGTAAGATTTCAATGCTGAAACAGAAAGTGATAATTGGGTTGAGACTACGTGAGAAACGTATCCCAGCATATGTTGCGAGGATTTAGAAAACGTGGAAAACCTAATTGGAATAGTCGGCCGAAAATTTCCAACTAAAAATTGCGGAAACATTGCATTTATCTCTGAAATAAAATTCCAATGTTATAGCCAAGAATTGTATCGCACACCTTCCATGCCAAATTTATAAAGCTTACGTATGTATTATTTTATTTTCTTGTATTTGTCATTTAAATGATGCACATAGAAGATAAATAAATTATATTAAATTGACTGTTTAAAGAGTGTACTTCGTTACATTTTAGAGAATATTGAGAATATCGGGAAATATAGTCTAAAAAGAAGAAACAAGTGGAGGAACTGGTTTGAATAAGAATGCAAGCTACCACTGTGGCGTGACGAAGTGAGTAAGCTGAAGAAATTAATTACCATAGGCATGTGCTGAATATTAAACAAACGTAGGTGATTCTGAAGGGAGATGAAAAAGAATAATGACACTGTGGTATGGAAAAGATAGAAGATGTGGAAAGAATCGCTCCTTGGAATAATCTATAATTAGTGATGCATTGGATATCCGATTCCCGATGTATAAAAAAAGAATGGAAAGCACGTGCTAAAGCTATTTAAGGTGCTTTATTGGAATAATCTTGCAGTCTATAAAAGTGACTAGTGAAACTGTAGAAAGACAATTTGCTGAAGATGATAATAGTCCGAAGATGACGAGATGGAAGCACGAATGTCAGAAAAGTGAGGAGGGAAAGAGAGATATTATCATGGGAAGCTACGATGGAAAATGTTAAAACAAGATGCGAATGAAAATAATATCAAATTAGTGTGTTTACACAAGACTTTGACTTAAAGAGAAATAACGATATTCGTATGCAGGACAAAAAATAATTGATTTATAATAATAATTTATTTTGTTCTAAGATCATTTATAGGGTACATCATACACAGTATAACACGTTAATCATAATAAATAATTTACAATGATAATTTATATTTTGAAAATAATAAACAGACACACAGACAAACAGTGGATATGGATTATAATTTAGTTTGGGGTATTACTTACTGTTCTATGTTTAAAAGACGACCATTTGTGGATGTCCCTGATACACACAAAAATAATTATTACAAGTACACTCAAAACACAAAATTATCATAAAAATAAGATGCTACAAGGAAATTAATATCGCTGATATGTTTCATAGTAGAAATTTAAATCTTACTAACTCTTTGGTTCTAAATAACAAGAATAAACTCTTAGTATCTCTTTGCAGCTTGAAAATTTAATTATGGATTCATTCACAGTTTTATTTTCCTCATCTATTAATAAACCAGTTGGAGGAGCTAAATGAGAGAGTCACTTCTGTTCGTATTCTTCAACCCGTATCGAATGTATTAATTTCACATTACACTGTTAGAGTTGAGCCCGGATCATGGCAAATTGCTTCCGACGGCGCTCCGGGTAGTGGCGCCAGGTATCCTTGGAGATGTCGACCGCCGGCGGGGTCGCATGGCAACGAGCGACGCTGCCTGCGAATGTGCACGAAAATTCTTCACCTGAAAAAGGTGAATTGTCAACGTACAATAAAATAAAAATTTATTTGGAAAAATAAAATTTTATAGATTTTACTATTATTAGCGTAACCATTAAAATTTATGTTTTTTTTTTTGCTAGTATTCTAACTTTTTGTGTTTCAATTTTGGCGCTTATTACTGGACCTAGAGAACAAATAAAAATACAGTAAATTACATTTGAAGCTCGCTAAAGTTTATTTATAATAATTCGATTTTTATTATAGCATTGTTATTTCTTAATATTTACAATAAACGCAATACGATATGCATGTGTAAATTGTTTTGAGGAAGATACTAAGAATTACTTTTTTACGTCAAGGAATTCCATGTAAAGCTAAAACTGATCTGAATATTATACTTAACTTTTACTCGTGGGTAGTCAATTAATAAACATTTAAAAATGTATTCAAATGAGTAATATTCATTCATTCTGTTATCCTTGCGTTTTGTTGCCATATTAATTAGTTAAAGTAAATGATATTGCGCTTCCGACTGAGCGAGCAGTTAGTTCCGACACTTGTCCTTGGTTTTGAAGTGGAAAATCTCCCCTGGTGTTAGCGTTGATCCTTCTATGCTATAAGGACGAACTTTGCCACTAAGGACATCGTGCGACGCGCACTTGTTGCTCTTCTTGTTCTCGTTTCTCAGTTCTTTCCGTTCGCTGACTCTCAGCACGCGACTAATTATCTCAGACAGGCACTTCGTGCTCTTTATTGCTTTATTTCAGTTTATTTTGTTCCTGAATTACGCCAATTTAAACGGTGTTTGAATATTACGTTGCTTTTTGCGAACAGTGAAGAATGTTACCTGCTCATTTTCCCTTAACGTAGACTTATTTTGTTGCATGTCTACAACGTTTGCTCTATTAATCATAAATTTATTAATAATAACTCTAATTTACGTAAGTTATATGATAAATGAGGAAAACATTTTTTTAGAATTAATATAATATTTTATAATGAAATAAAATGTATTATTCTTTATAAGCATGTTGTTTAGTATCCATAATTAGGACTTTTTGATGTTTTCAAATCTGTTTCAATTTTTTTAATAATAGTTAATTAGAAATTTACTAACTCCAAGTACGCAAATATGAATAATTTAGCTCATACGAATGATTATATTGTTAATTTAAAATTTTCTAAAATGTCCTTGCGTGTTGTGTGCATTTGGGAATTGGATTTAAATTTCAGTTCGTAAGTTTATTTTTAGTTACGTAATTATACATAACGTACATCTATGTAGTTTAAAATTATTATTTTCCAGTTTGTTTATAATTTCATTTACATACTACTAGAACATAAACACATTAATTTTTATGCAACGTACGTAGGCTTTTGGCGTAAACACAAAATACAAAATCCCAGGGGTTTAATGCACAATATGAAATCTTTCCGTTGATATGTAGGTCATGGCCTATTTACGTTTCCGAAATTGCTAATTTAAATTATTACAATTTGACGTTTTACTAATTTCGCAGATGTGTTTGGTTAGCATCACGTTGCTTATTCAAGTGTAAGAACGGCAGTATAATGTAACTCTTTGTGGTAATCCTACGTCATTATTCAATACATTTTCGAACGGGTAAATTCGTCTACGCAACAATACAGTTGCAGATGTGAAAATTCGATATATTCAAACATGTTGCCTGACCAATGATTATTCTTACAATTGTCCTGCATATTTTCTGTATGTATTGTATGTAGTGTATCGAATCGGCATTAAAGTGAATAATAATGTAGGGATTTTGTGCATAAGCTGTTTATGCAATTTGCGTTAAATGATTATATTTAATCAAAGAGAAATATTTAATTTATCGGAATTCAGAAATAATATTCACAAATACTTTATTATTAATTAGGTAAATTAACAGTAATTACAATTCGTTACGAATTAATTAGTTATTTGATTGAAATAGTATAAATTTTGCTTGATACATTCTGACGTATATAGAGAGTGAATATTGTATAGAAAGAAGAATCTGAAGCGACTACATTAAAATTGCGGAGCTAAAAGTGTATATGGGGTTTAAGATTATTATATGTTTGTAAGATGTTTTTTTTATCTATCGCTTGTTTGGAAAATACGTACTAGGAGGTTGTGAAAAAATCTTCCGCAAAGAATACTGTTGAATAGCAAATGTAAAAACTCGGTTCTCTTGTGAATACCATTTAGATTTTTCGATACATACAGTCAGTCAATGAATTTTTGAAAAGGAAAAACTTCCTCAATATTATAAATTAACTGTATTTCCATAATGATCAGTATTAGGATAAGAATGTGCTCATTCATGGGGCTGTCCAGTTTCTACACTATCATTGTAATGACCGCAAAATGTCATTTCCATTTCATACATAATTTTTCTTCTTTTGAACAGTCTTCTAGAAAGTATTTTACAATTGTCAGTACCTAACGTTATCATTAAAATGCGGAGACACTTAAACATTGAAGAATCCAGCAAAGTTATTGGACTACTGCAAGCAGGTCTCGTCAGGCGTCAGGCTCATCAGTTTAATTTAAGTCAAAGTGTAATTTCTCGGCTTTTTCTCCGATGGGGAGCTACCGGT
The DNA here is from genome assembly GCA_018397195.1 of Lethrus apterus. Lineage (NCBI taxonomy): Eukaryota > Metazoa > Arthropoda > Insecta > Coleoptera > Geotrupidae > Lethrus > Lethrus apterus. Next base: position 8,424 of record JAFFZR010005270.1, read on the forward strand.
ACTAAAGCAGAAAGTCGAGAAGTGGACGCAGCAGACCAACAACGGCAGCTCAAGGTCGTTTGATTGAACATTAACACCCACCCTTCTCGACTACGAGATATCTGGCACTCGGATCTCAATTGAAGCCATAAGAAGACTTCCTATAAGACTGTAAGTCGTCGTCTTATGAGGGATTCCCTTAACTACTGCAGCGAATCGACGAGAGAGACTGCAGTGGGCAATCGAATATCAAAATTAGCGCAAATAATGGCGATTTGTTTTGTTCACTGACGAGTCCCGCTTTGGAAGATTTTCGGATAGTCATAGTCTACGTCAGTGGACGCGGAGTACATCGATACTGCCGTTAAGTGCAAAAAGTATACCCATTTAAAGGTGGTATAATAATCGTATGGACAGGTGTAACTTTTGCTGGACGCACTAATCTCTGCATTTGTGAGAGAAATATAAATGCTCTAATATACAGAGACGACATCATCACTTACTTAGTCCAGTCGTTTTAGAAAGAAATTATTAACGGTTTTCTTTTTTTTTGACAATAATGCTAGACTGCGTTTAGATCAGTACTGAAAATGATTTAAAATGACCATATTCCACATTTGCCCTTATCACCGACGTCGCTAGACCTCACTCCCGTCGACTAAGCTTGGGCGTCACTGCAAAGGAAATGCCTATGTTTCAGCCCCACAAACACTACGAGAGCTACTACATGTGAATGACTTAAAGATGAGTTAAATACGCTCGTGGACAGCATGCCTGAAAGGTACCAAGCTGTCATAAATGCCATGCCATACCCGATTTTAGTCACATGTTTTTTGTTAACATTTACTGAATAAATTTATTCCTTTTTTTTTATCTGTAATAAAGGCTTCTTCTTTCAGTTGTATGTTTGGTCACTTGTTTATCTTGTGTAGTATACACTTCCGTTGCGTAATTTATTTATTTATTTTTTTAATAATAATTTTTGCAATAACCATAATTTTAGTGGAGGAGTTGAATGCAAGTCCGTCCGTTGGAAAAAGTTCACTATAATAAAATTCGAGGAGCGGAATGTGTAGAAACAAATAAATATAACAAAAATTATTATTATTATTAAATTTTTGCAAATCATAACTTTTTCAAAGTCTTTCATCTTACAATGGCTTAAGAAACTGAACAATTGCTGAATATAAATTGTACACATTATGCAAATGTTGTAATTAATAATTTTTTTAAAATTTTAACTATACTATGTTCGTAAATTCGGAGGAGTAAATACATAAGCCAGAATTACACTGGAACAATTTTCAAACTTGTTAGTTGGCCAAGTATTATTTAGACGTCCAATTCTGCTTTTGTTCGGTTATTGTTAGATGCTATTTCGTGCAATTGTCTGTTAGATTTTGTGTATTTCTTCCGGCTTTTATAATGAAAAGTTAATAAAACACACAATTGAATATCTGCAATCACTTTTAAAAGAGAAAAAATGTAATAAAATTTTAATTTTTAAACATATTTTTTTTGTTTATTAATAACTATTTACTACTATTTACCAATCAAATAATTTGGAGAAACTAACATCTTGTTTAAACTCAGTTTATTGATAAATGCCCCAAACGGGGGCGTTTCCTTGATGATGAAACTACAGTACTTATGTTCGATTTTGCGATGGAATGTCAGCAGTTGATGAGCTATTGTATTGCAAACCAATAGAAAATATAGCTATGGCACATGGAATATTCATTATATTGGACATTTTTTAAATTAAGGCAAACATACAGTGGGAAAATTGCTTACATTTCCACAGAGAAAATCAGGGCGAAGAAACATCTCCTAGTCTGAATATTCTGCTAACAACAATGTAACTGTGGTGAATTATATAAAATGAGGCTCATAAAATCAAGACTTATTGCTACACTTTGCAAAAAGATTAGTGTGAAACATTCTACATTACTACATTCTACATTATTTTTTAATTGTGAAACAAGGTAGTTATTAAGTGGCAAATCTTTACAACGTGTTTACGAATTGAGAGATGAAATCGCAGTATTCTTGGAAGAGGAAAAGCGCTAGGAGGCAGAGCATTTTCGAAATAACTTATTTATGATGAAATTGGGCTACTCTGTGGACAAGAGAAACTAAATTTGTTAAATCTTCAACTCCAAGGATTTTGTTACGCTTTTCGTAAAAAACTATAATTATGAACCACAAACGCGAAGCAAGCAAACTTAATTGCAAGATAGGAGTAGCTCCTCATAAATCCATTTCAAAATACTTCGAAAATCCCTCAATGGCAAAACGAACTATTTATAAACTTCACAATAAGTAGCGAAATTAAAAGTCAAATTGATAATAAACAACTGTTTGAATTTTGTGCTGGACTTGATGATCAATTTTCTGCATTGAAAGAAAGGGTTTCGTACTTATACTTCTACCATTCCCTAAGTCTGATCTTTGCGAAACCGGGTTTTCTACAGTAGCTGCATCGAAGACAAAATAAAAGTCTCAGCTAAACATAGAAAGAGAACTTAAGAGTTTCTCTTTAATTCTTAAATGTAGTTGGCGTGGAAATATATCTTTTTGCAAGCCAAAAGAATGATAAAATGACTTAACAGCTTAATTTAACAGGATTTAATTTGGTAGAAAACATTAAAATAATTTTTGAGTGAAGGATTGTTTGTACAGTACGGATTTGAATACATTCAAATTGAAGTGATTAATTCACCTTGCTGCACTTCACTTCTATAAATAAGTGTTTTTTATATTGTTAATAAACAATAAATGACTTTTTAAATACCTACTCTAAAATTGACACCTGTCAATCAGCTTGTCACACATGTAAACATTAAATACCGGAAATCTGGTTGCGAATAAGGCAATTTACACTGTGTAAACGTGTCTCGCATGTAGCCAATCAGTGAGCGAATTTTTTAAATGAGAATTTTAATTTACTCCTCCGAATTTACGAACGTACTATAGCTTTTTATAAAACAAGTTGTTGGAATTAGTTTCTACATTAGGAACTGAATGGCAACAATTTATTATATATGGAAATGCAAGATAAATTTTGCAGTAAAACTTATAATAAATAGTCGATTATTCAATAACAAAAATAAAAGTTTCTTATGATATAAAAACTATTTGTATTATCAATACGTTTACTCAAAACAAAAATGCATTTTTTTTTTCATTTATTTGTTTATAAATGACCCTTAAGCAGTAATTTTGATATATTCATTGGCACATTAAGCATGTAAATGTGTATAGGTATATGCAAATGCGTATAAATGTATTTTACCTTCACTTATAACCTTTAGAACATATTAGCACTTGATACTTAAACATTTAACGCGTTAATAAGCGTATGCAAGGATGAGGTGATAAGTTTTAGTAGGTCAATCAGTATTAAAAAAAACCATTGGCCGCAAATATAACAACAGTTGTAGAAACAATGGTACATTGTTCTCGATATTATTATTTATACTGTATCGGCTAAATGGGGTGTGTTAAATAAAATCACGTTGCATATGAATAATCGTAACCGCAAGTAGGACAACCAGTAGCTGTCTGGGACAAAGGTCAAGATTTGAAAGCTGGCTCTCATTTATCATATTTTAAGTAAATTTCACATACGATCGTCTTAACTTGATCACAGTTTCAATAATAAAACGTTACATTTTGTTCAAATGCGTATATCTAGATTTTTTTTATATGTGACGGTTACTTACAAGGGTTAATAATATGCCCCAAATTTAAATGCAACCGATGGCAGTTGCACGTTTTGAAGAATCGAACCTCCTGCACGATAACAATGTGCGCTATCGGTTTTTCAGGATTTGCGGAATTTTGTAAAGATCGTGGGAGCAAAGGGTTTGCCTATTGTTACTTTTTGCTTGTCACGCTACAGATGTCCGATACGACGGGCCTTTGTATTGCGTGGGAGTCCGATCTGCACATGTACACCACATATTATTCGCTGAAATTGATAAGGTACTTAAAGAAAATGGCCGGCCAATATATACATGCGTCAATAGTTATGATAATAATGAATTCTAAATATTGAATAGCTTTTGGTTTCGTCCACAATAATGAATCGAAACCATTGTGTTGGAAGTTCAACTTTTTAAATCTGAGTATGAATGTACATTTATTATTCATTAAAGAAAATGTGAGTGGAAACGTGAGTAATCACGGTATTCGCTTGAATTGCATAAGTAGTAGCAGTTGATAAAAAGTGCACTTACGTCCATTATTGTATTTAACCTTCCCGTAATTATTTATTTTGTATATTAATGTACTAGTTAACGTTTGTATACGTTTATGGTAATTTGCTAATATAAATTGTGATTATTTGTTCAGTTTACGATGATGTAGATATTGGCTATTATTAAAGTAATGGGTACGTAAAATGCTTAAATAATCCCAAATCAAAACGATTTTTTATTTAACAATTTACAAATAATAAGTTTCATAATCGTCGAAGTTCGTCAACGATGAATGTAGGAAATTATACCGGTGGAAAATAAATTTAATCACAATTCAGCCGCCGCCCCGCGTTTTTGCAATAATATTTTTTCTGGTGTATTTTGTGCGAGCAACAATTGTTTTCTTTTAATTGCACTTAAATTGCGTAGTTTAGATTATATTTAGACTTCAGTGGCTTCGTTGTATAATTGTTCGTAATTGTACTTTGACTTGTTTAATAAGAAAATTAGCACATCCCTGAGTTAGAAAGAACAATCCCAGTAAACACAAATGTTATCAACGTTATTTCTACGTTGAAACGTTGAGATAAACGTTACACGTTGAAAACATAGCGACTGTATGTAATTCCTCAATATTAACTGTTAAACGTAATGAATACGTTATTTATATAAACCAATATGGTTGAAATTTACGTTGTATGCTGCGTACATAGCATAAGAATGTATGTGGCGGAAGTTTGAGAGGTGAAAGGCCAGGAAAGGGTGAAAAGGAAGCAGCATAGGGTATTGAAGAGAGCACTGAGATAGAGTGGACTACGCCTGAATATATTGTGCTGCATGAGACAGGAAGGTAAAGGATGGAGGTGGTGACGGATAATAGAGCGGTGAGTTTTTAATGGAAAGTGAGAGAGCGGGCAAATGAGTCTTGGACTTACCAGCCCCTCCAGGGGATGGTAAGGAGGGTAGAGAACGAGAATTTATCGAATTGGGAACAAAGTATGTTGAAGATGTTGGAGAGGGGAGGGTGGTTAGCAGTGGAGATAGAAAGGAGGGCAAGCCAGGAAGGACATGAAAGGCAACACACCGGTGGTTCCTGACGTCATCATATAGTTTTAGCATAGGATGACGTCAGAAACCACCGGTGTGTTGCTGGTGACTTAAATCAAGAATAGACCCTTTGGTGCTTATGTTACTCAGGCTGCATGACAAGTTGTGGTTTATTGACGTTGTTGCGTGTTTGACAGCCTGTTATTATTCTTAATCCTGTTGCATTTACTTCACAAAATAATACGTAATTTTATTCTCTCCATATTTTAACTATTTAGAATTATTTTATTCATTTAACTATTGTCCAATATTCATGATTAACTTTGATAACATGGCTGTATTCTTCATTTCATATGTGCAATTTCTTAACTTGTAACTTTCTGTACATATTTACGTACTTCTAGAAATTATAGAAATATTTGATGATGGAACAGATTTATATTTAATGATAATTAAATATTTTATTGGTAAAATATTATATATGGGTTTATTTATCTAGTGGACTTAGTCAGTAAGCTAGTAATCTTAAAGTTAGGGTTCAAATCCTAGCTGGGACATTGGAAATTAATATCACACTTCCGACCGACTATTCTGATTAGGTTTTGATCGTTTCCTGAATCCTTGCAACGAATGTCGGAGTAGGTTTGTAACATCTGTAAGACGTTCGTGATGGCAACCAAAATTCTCTGGCATAATGAGAGAGGAAAACAATGATAAAAATATACTGCTAATCAAATTCTGCACGGTTTCTTGATAAATATTTTCCCATTCAGAAAAAAATGGTTGGTTTCTTCCAATTCCTGGGAATTCTATTCTCGTCTACTATGTCGGCAACGATATTGTTAAAAATAAATTTAATGAATGAGGAAAATATTGCATCCATTTCTTACAAGTCATTACGTCATCAAAAAACAATAATAGCCAATAGCAATGGCAAAACTAAACGGCGCATAAATATTACACATTTTACGTTGCGTCTCAATGTCATCTACTTTTTTTATGGAATGTAAAACGTAAGTACGATCATATATCAAATGCATTATGCGCGTTGGCTTGTGACGTAGTATTGTATTTAATTAAGTTGTAATTGCACGTTTACAGCTGCTTGTCTGTGCAAATATTACTTGTAATTAATTGAGTATTAAATGTGTATCTAATGTTAGTTATCGTATGAATTATACACAATTATTGAACATTGCAAGAAATTGATATCTTTAATGTGGTTACGGTAATAGAGTTCTCCATATCCTACTTATTACAAAGGTATTACTGCGTATTGGCGCTTAATTTTACTCGTTTTAATTTGGAAAAGTATCGTCTGAATAATTATGAATTTTTAGATCATCTTTGCTCACTTCTCATTCACGAGGAAGATATTCCGTCTTTTAAAAATGAAAACGTCAAGGAATTGGTCTTAAATTTTAAATTCGCAAAGCGGAGTAACGTCTTGTTGGATTTAACCTACAGTGTGCATTGAATTTCGATTAATCGTTGTGATTTTTTTGTATCTTAATGTTGACGTGAGTGCATTACTCATTAAATTTTGAGTGGCCCTTGTACTGTTGTATGATATATTAACACCTTTTTGAATATTAAATTAATTTATGCATTCCAGATCATTCTGATACGTAATTTATTTGCAGTTAAAAGTGGGCTTACATACATTTTTAATTGCATTTAGTTACTTAAATGTATAGGTGGGAATTAATTATGGCGTATACATTATTTATGGCTTAAATATGTACTTAAATAATTAACTTAAATTCCGTTTACTCTTGTCCACACTAGGTATATAATTCTTAAGCAATACAAAAGATTTCCTATTGTCAATATCATTTGTTAACGTAGATTTTCACAAATCATTTCAACTCCAACACATTTTCGTCGTAACACATCATACTTCCTTGAGGAGTGAGATATATTCATTTATTGAAGATCGTGAATGGAGAGTTCCAGTACATCATTTTCCTGGCTGTCAAGCGTAATTATCATTTAGTAACTAACATCCATCAAATAACAAATTGTTAGAATAGATAAAATTAACACAAACTTAGATACTTTTTGGACAATTTTATTAACCCCTTTTTGGCACAACGTAAGAGGTGAATGATCTTAAACATGTCTGTGATTTTTTATAATTAAAGTTGTGTTTGTTCATTTCTATTGTAAAATAACACGACTTCCTTTTTGATATAATTTATTTCTGGCACATCTTCGTATATCATCCACTAATTATGATCTTATTTAAATTATAGTTTATTTCCATTCATTGTTGTTCACTTAACGATCGCATCATCTTTATTTCCGACACCATCTAGCAAAAAAATCTATGCTGTACTAATAAACGTCCACTGGAGGAAAAGAGATAGTCGACGTAGCCTGCCACTTCGGGAAGGAAATCAACAGGTTTGTACAACGGCATTTACGATACAGATACAGATACCTGTGTTTTTACGACCTCGTAACATAATAGCTACTCAGGGTAGTAAAACATTTAGTGGTTTAGCACTACCGACTGTTACGCAATATTCTACCTGCGTGCTTTGTAATAAATCAATTAGACAACGCACGTGCGTACTCCTGAGGCGTGCTTACGAGTGGTTCGCAAGGTCAAGAGCCCTTTTTTGTGGTTTTAAGCAGATTTTAACGGTTAAATTTTGTTACAAAGTTTCGATTATTATGTATTTTCTACGATTAATGAGATATATTTTTATAGTTACGTTTTAATTAAATGGACGCATAAGTACACGTGAGAGAAAATATCGGTTAATAAATTCGACTACACTATTAAGGATTAATTAATATACACACATCACACTTTATTAAGTAGTACGATGAAATTCAGTGATAAATTTGTATAGGTTGGAAAGAGGCCATACATAGGAATTTTTTTTTTTAAAGTACCTTTTATTTAAGTTCTTCATTTAATTTATTTTTTCTCATTAATTCCGATACATTTTCAATATCACGTTCTAAAGGCTCGAAAAATTTGGCCATCGTTTTCTTAAGTTTGCTTTGATCATCCATCATCATCATTTTGTGATGAGATACGTCCATGGCATGTAGAGATTTTAATTCGTTTATTTCTTGAAATTGTTCGATTTTTTCAAGCTCAGCTTTCTGCAACAATTCTTTTAAAGATTGATATTCTGAAATCAATAACGTCTTGTTGCAAACATGTTTTTGCAAAATTCAAATCTCTCTCTTCTAATCTATCGTTCAAAGCTTTTCCATTCTTCAACGACAAATTTAAATGATGTTCTATATGGGCGTATTTTGTATTTGTTGCCGTCAATGTTTGTTTCAGTTTATAGTTTTTACATCATCGAGTTCCTTTCGTAACTGTTCCACTTGCTTCTTCATTATTAGTTCGTTATTAAATTTGCTTTGATTTTGTTCCAAAACATCGGTATGTAAGATTATACCTACGTCACTGTGTTCCTTCTCGGTGAAATTTTTTATATTTGAATCCATATTCTTAGCTTCTAAACGACAATTAAAAATCACGTAAAGATTTAAAATTAATTCCACAAAAATTACTAAACCAATTTGACGAAAGTAACAAGATTATTAACAGAGCGAGAACGAGTCTAAGATATGAAGTTTGGAAGGAACTGGAAATGTCCTGCAAATATTGTGATCTTAGATGAGAATGGTTGTAGTATTTCTTCAAGGATAGTATGGAATTATGTCATCTTAGTCAGCTAATTTTAAATATCATACAAAAAAATATTGATCCTGAGACCTGGAAACCGTGTCCAAAACNTTCCTTCTTGGTGAAATTTTTTATATCATGTTTATTTGAATCCATATTCTTAGCTTCTAAACGACAATTAAAAATCACGTAAAGATTTAAAATTAATTCCACAAAAATTACTAAACCAATTTGACGAAAGTAACAAGATTATTAACAGAGCGAGAACGAGTCTAAGATATGAAGTTTGGAAGGAACTGGAAATGTCCTGCAAATGTTGTGATCTTAGATGAGAATGGTTGTAGTATTTCTTCAAGGATAGTATGGAATTATGTCATCTTAGTCAGCTACTTTTAAATATCATACAAAAAAATATTGATCCTGAGACCTGGAAACCTTGTCCAAAACGATACAGATTTCCCTATAGATAAATAGGCACAATCTTAGCAAAGTTTTAGGAAAATAATGATTGTAAAAGATTAGAAAATGTGGAAGAAAATAAGAATACTCGGCTGGAAAGCCAACTCAAAGTCAGAAACATTTCAAACTTATCCAATATTACTTTCAATAGAACTAGGA
>JAFFZR010005271.1:0-17629 GCA_018397195.1 Lethrus apterus
AACAATCTTGTACTTTATATGTTTATAATAAATACATAACAGCAGATTTAATATTGTCCTATTTAATTTGACACCTATTTATATGAACCATAAGGGTCAGTTTTAAGACGGTCAAAATGTGAATGACTCCAGTTTAAATTTCGTGCTCGTTTTTGACGTCACACTAATGCGGTCCATTATCTGATTAATGTTATAGAGGAATAATAGATTTTAATTGTTCAACTATTTGTTTTAGTTCAATTTATTATTATTTTTCCCAAAATCAAAGAGAAAAACTTTAATACGACTTGAATAATAATAACATTTTGATAAGAAAGCTATGCAATGAATTCTAATGGTACATTAAAAAGTTAATTGTTTAAAGTAGCATTAACTTTAACACAATAAGTTTTTTTGTGAAAATAATTTATTGACAAACTCAACAATGTAATATAAACTGGATTAAATATTTAAAACATAAATATAGTCACTAATTATAATTATTGACAACTAAAAGTTAAAAGCTGATAAATAAAATTTGTGTAAGCACATAAATATAAAATCCTACATTGAACAAACAATTACATTTTTTTAATATATTTGTATAAATTTTATTGGAACCAATGTATTACGTTACTTTAAAGTTAATTCGTTAAAAATGCTAAAATGATTTGAAACTTTTCAATCAGTGGGATGTCAATTTTTTTTTCTGTCAATACCAAACGGGTTAGTCCGGGCCGTCCTGGTTAATTTGTGTGGTTTTTCCAAATCTGTTTCCAAACACAAATGGCTTGCACTGCAGCAGATCAAATTCGCTAAAATGTCTACATCATTGCAGTATAACAAATTTAAATAGGGGCAACACATTATATATAATTAGTGAGAAACAAAAATTGTAATTTGTGTTTTACAAAAATACAATTTTATTATGATTAAATTCACTTACTATTAAAGCACACATTTTTGCACTGAATATAAATGTAAAATCATCTATAATAGACTCATTGTTTTATTCTTAATACAAAATATCAAATAGTATTATAGACTAAACTTTAGGTTGTATTCGATGTAGGACAAAAAGTTGGACCAAAATTAATGAACGTCAGGCATATGGAAATGAATAGCAATGTGACATTTTAGAAATACATTCAGTTCATTAGTTGATTCGACATATTAACGATAGCAATAACTTTATTTGGAACATGTTTTATACATTACATATATTGTGATTGTTTGTTGATAAAAGTACATTATTTATATAGATATTTTCTTAAATAAAGTAGCATCAATAGTACAAACATTGTCTAATATAAGTAGTTATATTAATATGAAGAGTGAACTTTGTGAGCTAATAGAAGAGTATAAAGTGCTTACAGATGTCTAAATTATTATTTATTTGCTTGTATATGTACGTGTATATCTCTATAATTTACCTAAAGAATTTAACATTTTACTAACGTGGAAATAAAGAGATCATTGGCTAATGACAAAATATAACATTTGCAACAATTATTTAACACAGCAGACAAACAACTAAGTCCATTCTTTCATTATGCATACTGTCCACTTGAATTGACTTATTTATTAAACTGTGATGATGTTCCAAGTGGCACACTATAATTACATATTTATCAGGCATATAATTGCAGTTAAAAAAAAATAAAAACATGAACAGTAAATCGATAAAAAATAACACAACCATAGGATTTTACAAGTAAAATGATTTATATCTTAAAACCAGATCACAACAGTATTTTGATAAAGTTAATTGTAATAAAAATACTAAAATATTTAAACACAATGGACACTAAAAACACCATTCACATTATACCACTATTTATCAGCCATCTATAGCAAAGATAAGTTGTGGATTTAAGCACCTTTTTCTGATAAAATTGCAGTATGATAAATAAACTAATATATTTTGTCAATCTACTTATATCACTTATAAGTTTTATAATGGTACAACAATAATTTGTAATAATTATTAACAAATTCTAAAGTAACATTTTTAACGAATCCATTCATTGCATAAAAACATACACACCACTTATTTACACTGTTAGAACGATTACACAACAAAGTTTAAAATAAACATTTTCTATGGTATTGGCTATTTAACATAAACTTTAAACGAAAATAGTGTTTTCATTGTTCAACCAATGCCACTATAATCAATATAAGAAGAAATACACTACTCATGCGTAGCTAACTGTTAGACGAGACTCTTGTAGGTTCTGCTGGAGTTAAAGGACTTGTGTGACTATTGGCACTGAGAGGTGTATGAGTCGCCATTAACTTTTGCCTTACTTCACGAATTTTCAGTTGTAGGCTAGACTTAGTAGGGAAGACATCTGCGTGTAGCACTTGAAAATTTGATGTCGCTGTAGATGACGGAAACAGTGAATGATCCTTAAATAATTGCATTACTAATTGACGACGTTCTTCTAAAATCCTTCGGTGACCCTTTTCTGATTCACGAGCTGTACCAGGTGTTTTTGGAGTATGAGGAGAACTGGCTTCATCCATATCAGTCATATCTACAATAATTTAATCATTTATTTTAATAAAATGTAAATGCATTTTTTCTTATAGTTAATAATTGTTATTTTTTCACACGTATTACCAAAATTTTACTATGTAGTAGTTTCACAACTAAACATATAGTTTTATACATTGGTTATTTTTAGATTATTAGTATTTCTGATTATACACAAAAACAACAATAAAGAATATATGTACAATATATATTATCACTCAACATTATAGCGAAAGTAATATTCTAAAGATTCATGTTGAAAAGAAGATGGATACGAGATTTAACAGCTGCATCTACTAGGACTTTTCACATTTCTCAAAAGCTTTACAAAAAGTGCTATACAGTGGTTGTTTTAACGAAAGAGGGTACTCTGCAATTAGGTTCAACCTCTTGAAGTGCCATATAGAAGATTGAAATTAAAACTTAGCACCCAAAAAGGTTTAATATATTATTCCTTGTTTGAGTACACAGTAAATCCAACAACTACAACAAAACGTCCATCCAAGTACAAATGGACTATGAAAAATACAATTTCTTTTGGAAGTCTTGATATTACATTTTATTTAGTATGGAAATGCATACCATACATCTGCATTTTCATCTGTCGTCATTGATCCACACGCCAAAATGCAATTCACTATGCAAATACAAGCCTCGGAAGCCTTCAGTCAGAATTGCAAATTATTTGGTTTAATGATTACATCTCATGGTCTTCTAGAAGATTCGAATAAATCCACTTAACAAAATCGGTGGGTCATTTTGACCATGGCCGTCGTTTTGGTTAACATTATTATTTCCAAATATATATTTATTTAAAGAATAATTCAAATAGGAGACACGCGTAAATAAAAGTAATAAATGAAATAAATGCCCAGTTGCCCTGAAAGCAAAAAAACCTGAATTTATCTAAACAAATCAAACGTATCAACTTAATAAGTTACAATATTTTTGTATTTGTACCTTTCTAACTATGAAATGAAACTTGTATTACTATGAAAGACTTTCAAACCAAATATGTTTAAAGAAATAACAAACCTTTCATAGTATCTATGTTGAAGTCAGGAGGAAAAAATGTACTTCCAACAATATACGTTTTTGAACTACCAGACTGAGGAGTTTCTGCTTCGGAATCTTCTTCAACTGAAGAACGATGAGCATTTGGTCTCTTCTTTTGGTAATTGGGAAAACGAGGACTAGAAGGTATTGATATTGCACTGGGAGACTGGCACTCATCTGGTTTAAACTGTGGTAGTGATGAAAATTTCTTTTCAAAATTCACTTGCTCTAAAACCCTGTGCATAAAATTAAAAAAATAATCAATACGGCCTGCACAATAAAATAGTCCAAAGTAGTCAAAAAATATAAAAATTAAATAAATTCATACCTATCCATTCCATCTTTATCTGTGTTCTTTTTAAAGAAGCTTTTTCTCTGCAAAGGTGACATAGTAGTTTCAGATAAAGAATCTTCTGTGGAATTTTCACATTTCAAATTTTCAGGTAGAACTTGACAGCTACTAGATGCTACTGCTGCAGAAATAATATGCACAAACATAAATTTTATAAAAATATATTATTTACCCATGGACTGACGTCGCTGCAAAGGTGCCTTGCCTAACTGAGCAGGTGTTGGTGCTAATTTGAACTCTCTTTTAATTTCCATCGATGCCATCAGTTCAGAATTATTTAAATGGGGAGAAGATGGTACATCTGATGATTTTATAACCTTTGTACTCATTTTTGGTTCTTTATGGTCCATTTTCACAAGAATACCTACGAAATTCAAACATATTAAACCTTAATTTCCAACTAATTCAATTTTTAATATACCAAAATTTAATAAATATTTGAAAACTGGCATAACAAACCTGTATTGTACGATATATTGGAATTATTTACAATTTGATTTGAAGTAGAAATTTGTTCATTTGACATCACGTGATTATGGCTTGATCTGGCTTGCGATTGACTAACAATAACAGATTGTGCTGAAGATTTAGGCACAAGATGTACAGGCTGCATAGCTACATTTCTGCCATTTGTGTCTGAAACGGGTATTTGGAAAGGAGGTTGCATATATACATATTGCACAGAATGTTCAGATGCAGAAGTGGCTACTACAACAACTGGATGAGACCTTTCGGTTTCATTCGATAAACACAAAGTAGTCTGCCCTCCAATGGGCGAATTTAATATAGCAAGGGCTACTGGTTGACCTTGGAACTGATTGGTTTGATTAATATGATCACCAACTTGTATAATTCCAGTTTGTTTAACTTGCGGTTTTAAAATTGCTAAAGATGGAGTTGATTTTGTCGTGCTAACATTGTTCTTTATTGTTGATGTATTAACCCAATTTGTTGAATCACTATTACTAAGAGTGTAACTTGTGGCCGTAGAATTTTCTAATTTTGTATTCACAATAAAAGAACCACCCCAATTATGTTGATTCTCTTGGTTTTCGATCTTAATTTCTGGTTTCATAACTTTAGGAGATGCAGGCATAGTTTTAAATGCGCCACCGGTTGGTTGGAATGGACTGACACCTGAAGGATTAACGGGTGAATGATAAGGAAAGTTGAGAACTGATGAGGTGGGAACTGGGCTATATTTTGGACCGTTATCATTTGGAATTCGTGCTTTTATAGGTTTCGGTCTACAAGTAATTTCTGAACTACCAGTAGTTACAGGACTAAAACGTTGTTGTGGGAAAACTCTAGTTTCAACCACAGAATCTAAATCACTATGAGATTCTGAATCGGAGTCTGTGACTTTCTCTTTACATTTCAAATCTATTTCAGAAGTAGTTTCTTCACATATCACCATTTGATCATCATCTGATGCATCACACACGTCTTGTTCTTGATTCATAACTCGAGATGGCTCAGAAGATGGAGGTGGTGAATGAGGAGTACGTGGACTTATTGGAATATCACCAGTTTCACCACTATCCCCCGTAGAACTTAACTTACTTCGCCCAGAACCAGTTGAAGATTTTCGTCGATCTTTACTACACCTGCACATATATATAATTAAAAATCGAATTGACAAAAGGAAAAATACGTACCATTTCCACTCAGGATGTGCTTTAAAATGTGCTTCTTTAACTTCTGACGCTAATTCGTGATACTGCTTTTTCTCATCTGGACCCAATGCATACCACCATTCACCTAAAATCTTTGAAACTGTCCTGTTGTCTTGATTTGGATGTCTTTGATGCACTACTGAACGATGTCGTTTTGAAAAGATCATAAATGCATTCATTGGTCTCCTAATTCGTTCCTTATTCTAAACAAAAAAAAGTTAATTAAATAATTAATATAAGGGATAATTAACCTTTGTTAATCCCGAATCTTTGGTAGGTGCCTGAAGTGAACTCAGTGAATGACTTCTTCTCTTAGTACCATTATTTGCATCACCTGATGACGTTTCAGATGGTTCAGTTTCAAACACATCATCATCATCCTCAGTTGTAACTGGCATTGACTCAGGATCTGCATCATCATCAGGAATATCGAGTACTTGAGATGTAATTGATGAAACGGGCGGTGCAGATAACGGTGGAGAAAGTTCTGATTCTGGTGGAGACATTGGGCCCGATGATGCAGGTAATATTGGAACAATTGAATGCCAAGGAATGACAAATGCAGACTGAGGTTGTTGAGACTGTATCTTTGAATGAGTTGAGGCAGATTGGTGACTGTGAGTGATGGGTAAAGGTTGAAGAATGTCTTGATTGTGACATGAAGCTGGAGTTTGAGGAGGAATTTCTTGTTTTATGTGAATTTGTTCTCTACTGTTTACAGTAATATTGTTGACTGGAGCTGTAAATTCAATTTATTACACAAATAGATTTTAGATATAATATAATACATACGTTGTTGTTTAACAATAATGGGAGCAGTTGTATGCGGCACTATGGTTGCAACTGAATTAACTGGTGGTATAATTCGTTTTACAACCGACTGAGCTGGAGGTAGAACTGGTACTAATTGAGATGGTCGAACGATAACAGGTGGCATATTATTTTGATTCTTCAAGTTATTACTTGGTGCAACACGAATTGTAGGTGTTTGTTGAATATGCTCATTATGTATTACCTGTGAATTATTAGAAATTAATACAGTTTGTATATTAGCTAAATTCTTACCAGTCTTTGCAAGTGGGGCTGAGTGTTCTCTTTATATTTCTCATTTTGTACATCATTTTTCATTACCATCAGATTCTTTTCTTGTGATTGTGGTAGAAGGCAGTAAAGCGTACCTAACAATAAAATAGTAATTCACAATATGCATGTTTAATAAAATTTTACCAGATAGTGAATTTTCTTGATCTGATGTCGGTTGATTTGCACCACTCGTAAGAGCATGTTGAAGAATCACACTTTGCTGTTCGGAAACAGTAGCAGAAGTCCAGGTTCTAGGATTAGGTGATATATGTATCACACCTGTACTACCTTGAACTGGCCTAACAAGCTCCGGTCTACAATGTTTATATTTGTAATAATTTTTAAAAAATATATAATAATTTTACCGTATAACTTGTTGGTGATATGAAGCAGACATGTATCCTGATCCAGGTCCTGGAGAATTTCGTTTCAACAAATGAGAATGAGTAGGTATTGGCATGAAAACGTTTTGTCTTGGTCCAACTGTAATAGGGGACTGCATTGTCGATGGGGATGAGCCTTGACCATTTGGAGAAAATGCTGGTGTTGCAGAACGAGAACTCCCTAATGATACTGTAATTTTGGTATAGATTTAAAATTCAAAAATTTTACATAATTTTACCTAACATATTGGCCGCTTCCTTTTCGTCTTGATCAAATCGACCAGTAATCCTTCGATCGTTACAATTTGGGGATGTTTCAGAATCTCTAGAAGTATCTTCACCATCACCTTTACTGTTTGAACGAGGAAAAGTTGATCCGCTACGTAACTGATTGCCTCTTAAACTTAAATGACGTGAGCAATAACCTCTCCTTTGTGATTCTTTAGTGCAACCATCTTTTGAGCACAACCTTCTCCATTGTTTGCCATTAAACTTTTTCCGTATACCATTTGGATTTGCAATTACATCACCTTTTTTGTATCTGTGTGGTGTTGCTGCTTGACTTCTAGGTGTTGTGGGTTGTGATCTTGGTGTTACACTGCTCGAAGAACTACCTCTACTTTGCATACTACTACGTTTACTACTTCCTGATAATTTTGCATCACCTTCATTGGGAAACATAATATCTTCTCTTCTTAGTTCATCATCACTTTCTCCTAAGTCATCAAAATGTCGGCCATTTGACTGAGGAGTACAAACAGAAACAGGTGTATTGAGTTGTGGACGAGGAGATGAACTACGAAAAAAATCTGTTTGTTGTGGTTGAATACTTTCATGAGAGCGAAGAGAGGTTTCCAAATTTTCCAATTCATCCCACCAGGGAGGTCTCAAAAGACGCAAATCAGCTCTTTTTACTGTAATCTCACGTTGCTGATCTCCCAACACAGCCACAACAAAGCGAAAAGGCTGACCTTCAAGAATTGTACACACAACGCCTTCTACAAACATGGCTTGATCGTAACGCACACAAACTCTTGTGCCAAGAGACAACTGATTTACTGATGGACTTGCATCACCTATCACATCGTAACATTCTGCAGCAAGAACGCCAATAAATTTTTTCTCTTCTTTGCCATCCAATTCAACGATAATCTAAAATATTTTTATGTGTATAAGAATCATAAATAAATAAATAATGTACAGAAATTTTTTATTTACTTGTATGTCTTTAACACTTAAGAAAGTAAAATCATTATGAGTAAATTAATATTATGTATGAAATAAGTTAAATACTTAAATTACTCAAGAACTTACGTCTGATCCGCTAGCTTGTCGAATTACTCCAGGATAATACCAATCTCCTTGTTTAGCAAGAATTCTATGATCCCGCCATTCACTTAGATCTATTACTGTTTGTTTCTTTGGTAGCATATCCTCTTCAGATATACAAATTTGTCTGGAGTAATCAACTGGTTGAGGTACACAGACAACAGGCACCGGTACTGACATAGGAATGGAAGTGATGCTGTTGTCAATATCTTCCAGCTCAGACAGATCAAACTTACGTTTCTTAGGTAGCTTACATACGCCCATATCCATATTAGACATTACGTATTAACAATATATATTTGAGAAAAGATCACAACTTAAATACACAAGCTACGTACAAAACTCATAATAATTTATTAGCACCATGTGCCAATAATGGTATAAACATAATGCATGAACACCACAGTAAACATTTGCGGATTGTACACCCTTTTTACTAAGTAAATTCATGACTTTAATTATCCACAAATTTTAATTAATTTCTTAAAAGTTCTTCTTCACAGTAACTACTATTTAAAGTCAATTTACAATCAATATCCATAATGATTTCATGTTTACTTTCTTGTTCGTACGATGAACAATGAATGAAAACTCTTACAGCATCACATAGTAAATAAACATTGGATTGTCATATGGTGCACGAGGAATTTGATGAATTTTGTTCTTCCTGTCATGTTTACAATTAACGAAACGTTATTTTATTCATTAACACATCTTTTAAAACGTGACTTAATTGTATATAAGTAAAAAAAATCAAAACACACCAAACGACACTCAAACTCCCACAGCAAGCAGACATCAAACTCGTCTAACATTGCTCCCCCACACCCCCGCGTTTCTCGCATCCAAATGAACTGAGGCTAAAGTACGATTTACAATATGCTACACGTACACATGATAGTATTTTTTTAAAATGTTACTACTACGGAAACGTACGATATTATGCATTTATAAATTATTTTAACAATTTAATTGCAATATATCTACATATACACGCACGAAAAATTTCGGAATTACACATCTTTATTCATTCTTTTTGTAAAAAAGATCATTTTACAATGAAACACTTATATTACTAACGATACAAACAAAGGTAAGCTTTTTGTGTGACTTGTCATTCGCCTCTGAATGAGAGGAGCAAATCTTTGAGTCATCCTATTTGTGCTATAAATCTATTAATTTACATTTAAAATTAAAAAAAACGATATTTTTGATTAAAAATATTTATTAAATTTATTAAAATTAATTTATTTCAATATTTAAAATAAAATGCACAGAAAGGAAATGGATTGTATTTCCCAACGTAAATATCTACGATTTCTATTTATAAACTACGTTAATTTACAATATTTGGTTTTATTAATCATTTACAGTACATTCTTTCCGGCTGAACAAATATATAGTTATCTTACGGGAAATGCATATCACAACAATAAAGTCGAGAGTGTTTTAATTTTATAAACTCAAACTGAGGAGGCCTCATATATCAATTATTTTTTAAATCAATATATTTAGGCTATTTGGTAAAATATTCAGTGGTGTATCTATAATTTATTTCAGGGGTAAACTTTACGTAAAATAATGATCATTTGTATGCACGTTAATGTATAGAAAGTTCACTCATCTAAAACGATTTTTATTGTATGGATATTTATGACTAATCCGAGTTTCCTGTCAGGATTTTTAACGTTGTCTTTATTGGCTATAAAAATGTGGTTGTTTTAAATTTGTATTTAAAGTCGCGGCTGTCAGCTTTTTAGCGTTGGCTTTGTTGACGATCAAAATGTAATTAGTCGTTTCAAATTTCTCATAAAAAATATAGCATGAAACACCAATGAGAGACGCATGCACTTTCAAACAATCGCTTAAAAGCTCACGTCACTAACTTGGCTTTGCTGGGAATAACAATTGTGATTGGATGTTTCAAAATTGAAAGTTGTGATTCTAGATCTAGACACTGTGTCTAGACCATTGATTATACACGCCTTCCATCTATGTATATTTGATGGTATAATTAAATATTTCACGTATTGCATATGTGTATTACCAAAAGGTCCAGATCTGGAAGTATTTATATTTTTCTTATTCAAATGTTGTTTTAAGTATTTTTAAGGAAAATGAACCACCTAAAGTACGTACCCATTTAATTTTTGATATTTGTATATGTAATCTGGTTTTTTGCTCCTTTGTTGCCCCTGCAGGGTTGCAGTATTCCTTTATTATTTAATATTTTAAACCAGATTGAGTTTCCACGTACGCATTTTACTTTGCTTAAAAATGCAATTACGCCTACGTTTATATTAAGTTAATCATGCATAGAAATAACTGTGGTTAAAATATGGTTAAAAGGCGTAAAATGAATCATAACTTGAAGCAGTTTTAGAAAATCTGAAATGATAAAGTTGACATCACATTTTTAAAATTGCTAAGCTTAGCAAATTTAAAAATGCAGTCCTGCATTATATTTATACAATATCGTAGCAATTATAAACGAAATATTTGTTACTTATGAATTTATATTAAAAGTAAAGCGAATTTCATCGATGAAAACAAGCACTTTATTTATTTAAAAAAATAAGGAATATACAAAATTGATCAAAATTTCGATTTTTGGTGAAAAATCCATCCATTAAACGAGAACTAAAAATTAGTTAATTCAAGATGAGTTTACATTTGCAGTTATAAATTTAAATAAATTAATCAGTTAACTGAAATTTATTTTGTTGTGTGAATGGACCAGTTTTCATCGTGTGATTTGGTATTGCCTGTTTTGAATTGGTTGGTTCGACCCGTTCGTTGAGCATTTGACAAGTGCATTTTATTGACTGTTACAAAATACAGCCGTTACTGCGCAATGATAAAAATGGCTGTAGCTAACAAGACATTTATGTACCTAAGAAGAAATGATCAATAAAGGACGGTAAATCATTTATTTTGTGCGTATGTTATGTAATTAATGAATATATTTAAAATGCCAATATGTGGAGGAAGTTGGTGCTTCTTCTCATTGCTTGCCTGATGGAACAATACAGTAAGTTTCTATCTACTAATATGTTAGCAAATATTAGGTTATAACAATTGTTTATCTTTCTTAAAATTTTGTAGATGCACAGATACATTGCAAGGACATACACCAACATGTAGTTTCACAGGGATTACATTACATTCCTGGAACTAATCCTTGTACTTTGTGTGTATGTGACAAGGGGGGGCCAAAGTGGTGCAAATCTGTTTTATGTGCTCCACCACAAGTAAATATTAATTCTTAACATTGTATTTTATTTAAAATATGTATCTTTTAGAATTGCAAATCCTTCCAAGTGGGTACTCTGTGCTGTGAATTTAAATGTTTAGATGATATATTAACGGCTCATGATGATACATATGATGTTGCTCTTAGATTTATAGCCAGTGCTGTTACTGCAATTTTATCCTTGTCCTTGCTGTTTTTCTTATTTCATCGTTTAAAAAGGCGGAAGGTTCTTGTTCATCAAAATCAGCAATTAAATGACGATCAAAGAAGTTTAAATAGTATTGGATATATTGCTGGAAGCTTAGGATATCTTCCAGAAAGTATGGGGTAAGATGTATTTAATTATTTTGTCAAAATGAAATATATAGAAGGGAAAATGATGTCACAGTTGCCATTTGAATGCTGTCTGTAAAGAAAATATAAACTGATGAATTTCCCATTTCTTAGGTACTCAATTTCCACATAGCCGTAGGTACATTTTTTGTAACGTACTATGAAATGATGTGTTTGATACTTTGCCATTATTTTTCTGTTGGTTTACCGTCTAAATTTTTTAATATGCATTAATTAATTAATTAATACATTAAACTCAAAATCTGTCGTTTTTTTTCTCTGTATTGATGAGGATTTTCAATTGCTCAGTGCATTTAAATTAATTAATTAAAGATCTGTAATAAAAATATGGATTTTGCTTTGAGATATTTTTGAAAGGTAATTAGTTTTGATAAAAATAATATCATTTTTCTTCAGAAGAAATCTCAAATTACATGACAGTCGTTTATTTTCAAGGTACATTTTAAAACAGCATAGGATGTGATGATAATGCTTTCTTGTAATATTTTGTAAACATATAACATAAAATTAACATATGGTCATAATCAGAAGAAACTTTGTGCTAAAACATAATCAATAATGGTGCAAATATGATTGATAAGAGTTTCCATAGATGTTGGTCAGCATTGCTCACTGCCGATTTGTTTTCACCATGTAGACAAGTATTTAAATTTTTTGCTCTACAGAGACAGGCTTGTTCAATTCTATTACTTCGTCTACTCCAATATACTCTAGAATTAAACAAAGTACTGAAAAACATTTATTTGCTGTTACTGTTGAAATGCTGCAACTGATATATTTAAATAAATAGTTTAAATAAATGGACTTAACTTTTCAAAACTATAAATTTTCTTTCAAAGATTATTAATATTTATTTTTGAATATTTCATTTGTAGATATTTGGGTTCAGGTACTAGTGAATTAGAATTTCATTATGAAGAATCAAATTCCCAATATTCATTATGGAAACCTCCTGGTAATTACTTTCCGCGAGGTGAAGCACCACCCCCTTATGAAGAAGCAGTCCGAACAGCACAATTAGAAAATGATATTATTAATTCACAAATAAGATTGGCAAATTCTTTATCGAATACATTAAATGTACCACGACAAGTACATACTGCTCAAGAAACTGTTGCCATTTCGTCAAATACACCATGCAGACACGAATGTTCTACAAATGTATCTAATAATAATAACACACAACAATACGCAAATGTTATAGTGCAAAGTGTTACTGTACATAATACTGAGGATACAGTAAAATTGGATGATTACAAACATAGAATTTCACATGTAAAACAAAGAACACACGATAAGAATGCTTCTAAAGCTGTACATGTTGATAAACCTGATAAATCATATGAGAACATACCAGTAGCGAGTACAAAACTTAATACTACAAAAAGAGATCGACCAACAAGCTCGGGTTATAAAAATCAAAAAGTAGAATCATATGAACACAATGTAGATAAAACAAAAACTAGTAGATATGATGTGATGTTAGATAATAAATTAGAAAGTAATGTAAGAAAAAATGATAGATCTAGAGATACAGATAATAGCGTTAAATCAACATTATATGATGATGCAAACTGTTATGAAAATACCAGACATCATACCATATTAAATATACCAGACACATTTAATTTACCTTTCATAAAAGGTGCACAATGTAGAGAGTTATCACATTCCAATACTAAAATTTCTAACCGAGAATTACGCAAATTGAAATCTGGTGAAAGATCAGAGAGTAATATTAGAAATCTTACCAAACATTTTGACTTAAAAGACATGCCTTTACATCGAACATTACCGAAAAATCTTCGAGAACTTCTTGCAAATACAGAACAAGTTTTAAGAGAATCATCATCGAAAACTGACGAAAATCTCATTAAAAGATCACATTCGAGTACTTACGAAACTCCATCGTTAAATAACTCTTCAAAATCACACAACAATTTAACAGATATGTGCTTGAAAAATGTTGCAGAAAGTTTTAATGATATGACACCGTTACCACCTGCTCCGCCAAGTTTTTGCGTTTCAACAAATGCGTACACAGAAGAAGATCTTAGTTTTATATCATATCACTGTTTATCGTCGTCCCAAGATGAAGATGATTATAGGCAAGTCTTTTTTGATTTACCATAGCATTTTAGTATATTTTCTGCATTTTTTTAGGAGTGAATGTGAAAATTGTAAATCTTCAGGGTTTACAATACCAGATGATGAAGAAACAGATGTTCTCAATGAAACAATGACACTTCAACGTAGACCTTTGGAATCAGGTGAAGAAGTGTCTTATTATCGTACTTCACTTACACTGCCAACTAATACCAGAAAGTCCAGGTAAAATAATGGATTTAATAAGTTAATTGTAAAAACTCAATATTAAAATGTTTATTATTAGGGCTGTGGTTACAAATTCAAATCGTGAAAATTGGTTTACTTCCATGCAAGAAACATCAAGCAGCGAAGAAAATGACTGAGTAGTATTTGAAAACCGATTTTTGTTAATTCCAATAAGTTAAAGCAAAATCACTTTTTTTGTGATTTACTGTACAAAATAAGATTTTTTTTTATTTTTCATACATGATCATAAATATTGCTATTGTGTATATTTTTGATCATGTTTTATGATTTATATAGTCTCATGATGTTTGTAATTTGGTGATAGTGGAAGAACTATGTGGAGTGTTATCGTTTCTTCTGTGTACTATGTATGCATGTGATTTTCGACCTAAGGAGAAGAATCTATTTGTTACTTTTAGTTTCACTAAAATGAAAGTTGTGATATTTAATATGTAACGACGTCTTTTTAATTCTTATACAACAATTTTTTGAATAGAGACTGTTTTAAACTTTTATCTTTTAGGTTTCATGTACCTAAAAAAATATGCAATTTGCATATTGACAATAAAATGTGTTGTGTTTATAATGATACATTCTATTACGAACTGTCTTGATAGGTTTGTTCCTTTGTCTACCTATAATGTAGATGCATTAACTAATTAACTCCAGCAAAATATCATCCATCAAATTGACGTAAATAAATATATTTTTTTTAGTAAATATTTTTTAAAAGCCATTCAAGAAATAAAATGATATGATATTTTTATTAAATTCTGTTGAAGGTTTTCTATTCTTGAAACATGGCATATGAACAAACCCATGAATGAATGACTTGTAAAATAATCTAAAAGATTCAAGTTTAAAATTACGTTATTTACAACAAATTATATTAAATTTTAATATAATGTTTTATATTTCTATTTTAGATTTATGTGATACTCATTGGTGTTAGCCTAATTAATTTAAAATAAGTACAATTTTTAACAATTTATTTACTCTATGTGTTCATCTGCTATATAAAATATGTAATATAGTACATGCTTTTACATACAAAAGCATATACATATATATTACATATAAACAATAAAATAAGTGTAGTAACGAAATTTGAATTTTCTTTCTAAACACCTAATTTCAATTCCTTAATTAATCAAATATTATTCATTGGCTTTTCACAAACAAAAAACTGAAGACATGTAATTCCAGGTTATTTTTGTTATTTAAAATCCGTTTATGAGGAATAAATAATACAATGACTAAAGTAATTAACGTTTTAATGTAATATAAAAATATGACGTAAACATTTTATTAAAAAATAGTTATAAAACTGTCACTTATTACATCCATTCATTTAAATTAAATAATAGAAAAATATATTTTTTGTCATATTTACATATTTTCTAAAAAAAAAAGATGAAATTATATATAAATAAATAATGGAATTAATAATAGTTTCGAGTTAATGATAATGATTTTCTTTTAAACAGGACATTATTTAATTGCGCTAAATGATGTAAAAATCCAGCATTTGGAAAAATTCGTCTCTGTCGGAAAACATATTGGAGTGCTTCTGCTGCATTCATTTGTTTAACTATCATTAGATAAGCTATCACAATTGTAGCTGAACGGGAAATTCCAACTACACAATGCACAAGTACTCTACCTAAAAATACATAAATTTTATTAATAAATCAAGAAAGGAAGAATATAACTGCCTTTAATAAATCAAATTAAAGAAACAACTATATGGACAAACAGATCTACGTGGAATACGGAGAAGTAGCAAAAGAAAATTCAATCTATGTAAATAATTAGTGAATTTTTTAATATATAAAGTTCAAGATACCTCTTTGTCTTATAGCATTTTCTATAAATCTTGCTGCTTGTTCAAAGTAAACTGATATATTCCAGGATGGTCTGTCATGTCCGGGTATTCCCATGTATTTAATTTTTACATCTTTATAATAAGTTTCATTTGTATCAACTTGATATTCATCATTTCCTTCAGCACAATTTAACACATGTGTTATACCATTTTGTACCAAAAATCGTTTATCCTTTGCTGCATATCTAAAGAATAAAATGTTAAAAATGAATTATTATAGTTTATGTTTATTCTTACTTGTCACCTAAATAAAGACCACTTTCAATTTTGTTGATTGAGTGTATACTTGATATGCTTGTTACAGGATTTGAATTAACTGTGTAACTCATACGATCTACCAAATCATTTAAATATTTTCCTGTTATTGTTATTGTATCAGTACATCTAGGTCTAAGTGTACCCTTGAAATTTAAACGAAATAAGATCAAAAACATATTTTTTTAATACTTACACTATAAACTGCATCGCGCCACATTTTCTAACAATTTTAATACGTACTAATTTTTTTACACGAAACTTCTCACATGTAAGTCGTGTAGATGATTTTAAGAGGTAATCGTGAATAACACACTAAATTTATAAACCAATGGAAGCACACAGTATTACTAACATGCAACGACATTTCAATACGTAATTTTATTTTATTAATAGGTTTGATATTGTGCCAAATATTCACAATTACAACATAACAATGATCAAAATTTAGACTGAAATATTGCAAATCGTTTTAACTGGATCACATTTTAGTACATGTTTTAGCTCCATATATGAAATTAAAACATGTATCCTTGTAATATATTACACGTGTAGAAAATTAAAGCCTAATATCAACCTAATTGCAAACTATTGAAAATATATTAAATTACAGGAGCAAACTTGCCGATTATCAATGAATTTATATATAGATTTCACCTTCGACGAATTCATGGCCGTTCTAGCTATTATTGATTGTTTAAAAATAAACGAATCGTTCTATATAATATTTTGATAAAAATAGAGAGATAAATTGCAAAACGCAAGTTGTCCCCATTTCCAACCTTTAAACAACTACCACATCGTGGTCTGGAATCGTTCCCCATGATACGTTTTAGATTTTTGAATTTGAGACCTGTGTTTAGCATTATACAGTGTGGTGATAAAGTTTGGAACAAAATTCATAAAAGCGTTCTATAATGTTTTTAAGAAAATCGCTCGGACAGGTCAATTTTTGTTTTTGAAATGCCGTCTTCTGACGTTAATTTTTTTGAAATGTCGTCATTTGTTTTTGCACAATGACGTCATCATAATTTTTTTTAAATGACTACCCCCACTTTTTTCTTCTGTTTTTAATAGACCTTCTTACTACTTAAACGGTGATGTAAAAAAATTGGTACCTTTGATAACAATTTTTTTGAATAAATAACACA
>JAFFZR010005272.1:0-17183 GCA_018397195.1 Lethrus apterus
GAAGATGAAACGCCGGAACATGTATTATACCAATGCCCGGCGCTTGCATCAATAAGAAGATCCATACTGGGGGACTTCTGGCCGAGTATGGCCAGGTTAAGCGACACCCCACCTGGCAAGGTTCTCGAGCTGATTGACACCGTCGGCTGGCTTGAGGACTGACGGGGAGGGGGGACGCTCTGTAGGGATAGTACAATGGGCCCACTTTAGAGGCCTAAGTGCTAGTGCGGCCTTCGGATCGCACACCCTCCAAATCTAAATCCAGAATCCAGATTGTGTGTCGTAATAAATATATTTTATTGCACAACTTGAGTTTTAATTTGGTTGCATGCTCAAAAAAAAAAAAAAGATAAGTATTCTATCAACCAAGAATTTGACACTAATAACATAAAGTTATAATTTTTTATATGGAACTCATAGTGGGCTCTGGCTTAAATAAAAAGATATTTTTTTTCCGTTTTCAACAATATGTAACATGTATGGTCAATTTTTAATTTTCATAGAGATTTTTCCAAAATTCTTACTTTTCAAGGTCAGACTTATATTGAATATTCAAATTGACGTCCGTCATTCGCAACACACAATTGACATCGCTTTGAAACACTCCGAACTGACGTTGATACAGAATTAACACACTATATAACATTTTCTCTTAGTTCGTTCATATTATTATTAGTATTGGGGTTATTATTTTCCTTCATTTTTCCAATTAAGCAATATATAGCCATAAAACGAAAACGGAAAAAATCGAATTTTTGCCCATAACTCGAAAACGATAGCCAACTTTGGTTTGCACCATTGAAATTTTCTCCAAAAAAAAAAAAAAACGGTAGAGGATTGTAGGGTAATTTTTCTGTATCTCTTATGGTTATCGAAATTCCCTATGAAAACATCGAAATTTGCCCATGCTATACACTGTTTAACCTAAATTTCATCTCTGCATCGTGCTCCAGAAATTGCTCCAGAAATTGCTCCAGAAATAAAAATATTAAAATTAATTTGAGATCAACAAGAACAAGACGAAATTCTGTACTCAGAATTTTGAAATAAAAATTCTTTACAAATAATTTAGGCACGACAAAATTTTACGCTCAAAAATCTGTATGTAAACGAAGCCTTTTGTGACGTCATAATCATAACGTTTAATGGCATATGGAATATCTTTTCTGTTATCAGTGTTATCACGTTCTGTTGTGCGTGGTGCGTGCTTGCATAAGTAGAACATCGCGAGATTTATTTAAACAATTAAAATGTGTGTTTTGCCAACGTTGTACGAATATTATACAAATGGCGGAATTACTACTGGTCTATCCACCAATCAATCATATTTTACACTAAACAATAAAAATATAACAATATTCAGCGGGGCGATGCACTACTTCCGAGTACCTCCGGAATACTGGCCCGATCGTTTAAAAAAAATGCGCGCGGTCGGTTTAAATACGGTAGAAACTTACGTCCCATGGAATCTTCACGAACCTCAACCAGGATTTTACGAATTCGGACATTCCGATACCGACTATCAGCAATTTCTAGACATAGAAAAATTTTTAAAAACCGCTCGCGAAGAAGATCTTTTTGTTATTGTGCGACCCGGTCCGTACGTTTGCGGCGAGTGGGAATTTGGAGGTCTTCCGTCTTGGTTGTTACGCGAACGTGATGTAAAGGTTCGCACATCGAATCAAAAATTTATGGAACGAGTGCGACTTTATTTTAGAATGTTGTTGAATATATTAACCGTGTGGCAATTTACAATCGGTGGTCCAATAATTGCATTTCAAATTGAAAACGAATATGGAAATACAAAAGTCGCCGGTGAAGGCGTAGATAAGAGATATTTAGAAATGTTGAAGGATATTTTTTTGGAAAGTGGCATCGTTGAGCTTCTTTTCACGTCGGATACTCCATCACAAGGTAACGAAGGTTCGCTCCCCGATGTGCTATATACAGCAAATTTCCAAAAACATCCAGAAAAGGAATTGAAAACATTACAAAGTTATCAACCAGGAAAACCACTAATGGTAATGGAATATTGGACGGGATGGTATGACCACTGGACTGAAAAACACCATACAAGAAACGTGCATACATTTTACGACATTTATGAACGGATTTTAAAATATCCTGCTTCTGTAAACACGTATATGTTTATCGGAGGAACCAACTGGGGTTTCATGAATGGCGCGGATATATCAGATAATAGCATTAACAATAGCGCCATACAACAAGTCACCACCAGTTATGATTACGACGCACCTCTTACCGAAGCCGGTGACTACACCGTTAAATACTTTGCTATGAAAAGACTCATTGCACAGTACAACAACGTAAGCACAAATTTACCAAAATTACCGAAAATTAATAAACGGCATGCCTATGAAACAATCTACATCACATCAGAATTAAAACTTTCCTCCATGTTGGAATATTTCCAACCAATGGAAACGTTTAAACTCGTTCCTATGGAGTCCATTAAACAAAGTTATGGATACATAGTATATCGCAAGGAAAATTTATATATTAAAGAAAATTCAATCCTGATGATAGAAGGGCACGTGTGTGATTCCGTTGTTGTCGTAATCAACGGTTACATTTTACAAAACATATTAAAGACTCAAAAAGATTTAGATGGGTTTGGTTTTTGGAGAAGAGAAAATTCAACTTTACGTCTCACGGGATTTAAGGAAGAATATCGAAATGCGACGCTTGATATTCTGGTCGAAAATTCCGGGCGAGTTAATTATGGGAAATTGAATCAGTTTAACCAATATAAAGGACTTTGGCAAGGCGACGTTAAAATCAATGGGGAAATTATAAACGAATGGAAGGTATTCTCTCTAAATTTTAGTAAACATTTTATCAACAATGTAAAGGTTAATTTTATTGTATCTTCTATTCAAGGACCTACATTATATCAGACATTTTTATATATTAAAAACCGACATTTAAGAGATACTTATGTTGACATGCGTGGATGGACTAAAGGCATAGTAATCGTCAACGGACAGGTTCTAGGTCGATATGTGAAAATTGGACCACAGCAAGGGCTTTATTTACCTGCGACTTTTCTAAAAGTTGGTTTGAATAAAATATTGATTTTTGAGCATTTTAAATGCAATAAATATATTAAATTTAATAAAAATCAAATTTATGAAACGGAATATTAATTTTTGTTTAAAAGTTGTAAGTATACTATTTTAATTCAGATTTTAATTGATAACAAATTATATACACTATGTTTAATTTTAGTTTATTAATTAATTAATTTAATAAGGAAAATGCTACTATTACAAATAAATAAATATGTTGATATTATGCAATTTATACTATATATACTTGAATTAATAAATTTTGCTTAATTTCTCACTATGGTTGTATGTATGTATGTCTTAATAATATATTAATAATAATTCAAAATAAATAACTTTGCAATTGAAAATTTATACACACCTTTTGTCCTCTTCTTACTTTACTTTACTAATTTTATAATTTATTATTTTAAAATTACAAAGGTATAACAATTATATACATAACACATATTATAAAAAGTATAAAAAAAATAATAAAGAAAAGAAAATATTTATAGGTTTTTAAACATTATTGGACTTTTCATTAGGATCTGTGAAAATTGGCTTGTCTGTTGTAGCTTCAATAACGAGGCCCTTCTTTCCAAATAATTTCCAGATGAAGGGTCTCATGGATTCAAGAAGACGGTGTGTTCGCAAAGCTGAATTCTATAAAAAAAATAAATAAATAATTATTTATCAGTTTATTTAAGAAAATCTTTGAAATAGCATAGAAATAATAGAAATAGCACAGATTCCTGATCTAAAATTCAAACTGTTGCTTTAGCCTTTGTTCGCCAGGAGAGTACATTAATATTATTATTTTTCAATATTTTTAACATTTAAAATTTTTAAAATTTCATTCTTTATTATTGATATTTTGCAATATTTCACAAAATAGGCAAAAAATACAATGCGTGTCCGATAACCCTAAATAATCTGTATTATTTGAACACAATCCCGCGAAAACGGCAGTTCTATCTTCGACAATATGCCTTCGAATTTTAATAAATTTCCTGAAATCGCTCATTTTGATTTTTTTTTTTTTTGGTCTGTGAAGATAGTGCCACTAAACCATTAAATTTCGTCCAGAGTCAGCTGTCATCTATTAAATTTATTTAGCTAATTTCGAAGTCACGTAACTCACGCTACTTTTAAATAAATATTGATATAATTATTTATACAACATTTTTTATGTAAATAAATTAATATTTCTATTCGTCATACTTACAATCATAAAATCTCCGATTTTTGACGAAACATTCGTAATTAATGTAAAACTTGAGCCGAACAATTCAGGAGGCAGCTGTAATTCCACCGGTTTATTTTTTTCAAAAATGACGATATCTTCAGTAGTCGTTGGTCGTTTCGTGGTGGTCACTGTAACCAACGACCGCGATTTCGGCTGCAATTAAGGAATAAATCAATTAGAAATTTAATTGGACATTTCATTCGAAAAGCGGGTCATTTTTTTAAAATTTTGCATTAAATTACATATGTGGCTTTTTGTGTTTATTTTGTGTTCCGTCATTTACTATGAACAAATATGAAACGATTGGATAAATTTGCAATAAAATGAAAGGATTACAAGGTTCTAAAATTATATGTGAATGAACTTTATACAAAATATGGTTTACTTAATTGAGTAAATATGAGTTTTAAAGCTGCTTCAAAATATAATTCAAATATTATAAATTAATAAATTACTTAATGAATTAAGTATTAAGTTGACAAAATTATTTTCAGGACAATATTTAATTGAAATTCATAAATATTTTTTTGTTTCAAATTATTGATACAAATTAATTGAATAAATTAATCGAAACACATTCAATAATAAATTTATATTTCCTATGAATATGTCAGTAACTTTATTTGAGTTTTGATGCTTGAGTTTTTATTGAAATTAATTTTTAATTATATATTTCAAAGTTTGAAATTAAGGATGTCTGAGTTTTCTAAATTACAAAGTTAACTTAACATTAAGTTAAATTTTATAGTAAGTTTTGTACATAAAATTAGATACAATATTTCGGATGGTGGACAGTAAATTTAGTATGAAATGATTCGTACTACATTTTTTAAAAAATAATGTTCTAAAAAATACTACTGAGAATTTTGTACATAATTTAGCATCGTGTCAGACGGCCTTTACATGCAATATTTTGAAGATAAACATTTTTATTTTCTTCTACTTCATCGTTTTTCGAATTAATTTAATTTTTCAAATTTGTCATTTCAAGGTCTTGCTGTCATCAAGTCAATAATTTCAACAATTTGAGCAACAAATGATTTTAAATTAAGAAATATTTCTTAATTTAAAAAATGGAGTTTCAACAGGTATCCTCTTCGTCAATCAATTAAATGATTTTAATTTTAGACATAAAAGTTAAAAATAAATGAAAAAAATCGTGAGATAATTACAATATTATAACAAAATCATGAATGATTTTTTTCTCTGATTTTATTTAAGAAATTTTTGAATAAATCGAATAACTTCAGTACAATACTTTGGTTGATTTTAATCATTGTTAAAATTGTGCTACATATGGTTATATAATTCAGTCTTTAAGAACAATACTACGTGGTATTAACTTGGGAGAAATTAATTACCAATAATTTTAATCGATACTTTCTATACTTGATAACATGATAACGTTTAATTAACCATAAAACATTATACAATATATAAACAACTAAAATAACTAAAAATCAACCACAATGAGGAACAAAAAAATATAATATTTTTGCAAAATTGCTACTTTCCTTCAATTTTGAATTGAGAATGTATCACAATTATATATTTATTGATAATTTTTTTAACTACGAATTAAAAAATAAAATAAATGCAATTTTTAAATCTACTAAAGATAAATGATATCAAATGACATGCTGTGTGAGTTTTCTTTTAAGTTTCCATTTACTTACAGCAATTCATATCTTAATTTTCATGTGTTTTTTTCTCATAAACCAGCAAGAAGAATATCTGGCGATTTTTTGTGTTCATTAAATTTAGGACGATAAGTTTTTGGACTTTCTCTAAATTTGCCTATTGCATTAATCAATCCGCCATATTGCGTTCTTCTCATGTTTCAAGCATAATTTGTAAAAATAAAATGTTTTGAAAATTTTGAATTTATATCAAACCGATTCTATTATTGAACATCAAAATGGCAGGCATACATGTATATTGAACATGCATTGCAAAATGAATTAGTAATAATAGTTTTTATAGCTGCTTCCATAAAAATAAAACGAACAAAAACATTTGTATTTATTTATTTCTTATTTTCTATGTACAAAAATTACAAAATTCACTAAATCAGTATGCACATGCACTTTATACACATATACACACTGCTTAAAGAATATTTAAACTATACTACAGTTTGTTCTAAATCACAACTAACTTAACGCCAAACAAGTGATTTAATTGAGCAAAAAATGGCATGCAACATTATAAGCATTACAAGTAATAAATATTTACGTTTCGAACAATAAATATTTAAGTTATGAAAAAAAAAAATCAATTAGAAGAAAATAAGTAAATTGACCGACTTATAAGTAATGACTAATAGAGGCGCCTTTTTTAATAAATTATCTAAGAGAGCATTTAGGTTAGTTAAGATTTCGCCACACGTATTATGCAACACGTTTAAATTTTGATAACGTACTTTCACAATGTTGTTTTTCGTACGAGCTGAACAATTAGTATTAATAAGAGCTAAATTTCGCAATTATGTACAACAAAAAACGCTAAAAATTTGGAAAACGAAACGTAGTCATTATATGGTAGTAATTTCGTGCGTTTGAAAGAAAATAGCTTGCGGTAATAAAATAGTAATTTAACGCAGGTGACTAGTTTCTAAAGAAATTTATTTACAAAAACCTGCAAACACTTTCCCCCGCCAAGGCACATTAAAATTTGACTTTGTATAATAAATATAAAAAATTTTGAAATTAACATTACTGAATGACATTCATCCCTGACATTAAAGACATTAACGTCCGTAGCCTGAAACTCCCCCATGTGCCGATCCACCCGCACCGAATCCTTTAGCCGCACTTAAAGATCCCAAAATCGAACCAATGTTAAATCCAGCACTTCCACCTATGGCTGGGGGATGTCCAGGAGTGATACCCGGCGTAGCGTGCGCGCCAGCGCCACCACCCCCAAAAATACCGCCCGAACCGCTAGTAAGTTTTTGGACAACAACTCCAATTAACGGTCCTGCCGCTTGTAATTTTTGACCGACGGTATCCGTTATGATTCCCGTCAAAGATACGACAGGATCTTTCGGTGGATAAATACCTTGGGCTTCATTTTTCGCTATGTTTGTTTTATCCAACTGATCCACCCAATGGGTCTTCTTGTCGATGAAAGAATTGATTTTCTGTAGAATCATTTGGGATTATGATCGTGACAATGAAACGAAAGCCATCGAAAAGCTTTTTAAACCTTTCGACGAGCTTTATAATATACAAAAATAAGTAATTGTACAAAGTGTTTCTAAAATAAGTAACATTTTTTATAATAATATAATTACCTAAAATAATAACACAACAAGTTGGAAAATACATAGATAAAATAACGAATGAGTTTCAAGGTTGGTGTCAAGTGTATACATAATTCTTTCTTGAAAATATTGATTTTCTTTGTGTTTCCCAAAAAATCCCTTACTCGTGTGTTCGTGCAAATAGTCGAAAGATATACCCAAATTTAGGAAAATTTTAAGTTTCTAAAATAAATTTTGCTAAATAGAAATAAGAAAATGAATGGGCGTTTAGATGCAGGAAACATATTCAATGTTTGTGAATATTGTTTGCCCCTTTACACCTTTAGAGCAATGAAGGTCTGGGGGATGCGTACCTCTTCTTCAAAATACTAAGAGGTACTTGCATACAAATCGAGATCTTTTGAATACAAACTATTAAGAATAGCACCTTGTTCTTTTTGTTGTTGTTGTCAATTTTCGATTCACACTCTTAAATAATTAACAGTGAAAGATTTGACGGTAACTTCTGGATAACAAGTTGTTGTTTATAAAATTTATCTTCTTAATTAATTATCAAAATAATTGCTCCAAACATTTTTTAAAATTGATGTGGAATGTAGGATTCAAGTCTACCTACATTGATGCCACTGAGCGATTTAAAATATGTATTTTTAAGTTTTTCTTAAAACAAATGAAGAATGTTCTTCGTGTCAAATTATAAAAACAATCAGACATCGCATTTGGGCACCATATTCCAGATGATTCTCAAGAAAGTTTTTTTACAGAGTGAATGAAGAAAAAAAAATGAGGACTGTTCGTTGTATCAAATTATAAAAACAATTGAACATCGCATTTCTGCACTACAAAGTTATTATTATTATTTTTAAAAGTACAGTTGCTTTTATGGTTTGATAGAAGGAGAGCTTTCTTTATAAGAAAGAAATATAAATTGAATTGTACACAATTTATTGGCTGTTAGTTTTTAATTTCGTCAATTACTCTGTATACAATTTTTTATGAGGAAATGGCTTGTAGGAAGTGTTAGATGACCTATTCAAATTCTATTCCAAGGTCTGTAATGCCCCTATATACATTACATTTCTTTACATATAAAAATAAGATTTTTCAAATGTACAGTTTGTTCTAATTTGTTTCATATTTTTCTGGTTTAGTTCATGTTAAAAAAATATTATTTTCAAACTATAGTACGTCACATTCAGAATATCTTTGCATGTGTGTACAGCATACTTACGTTAAACACAAAACCTAACAAAGCATTTTTGATTCCAAATTTGGCTTCTACCTTCTGTTTGTCTCTCCAGATTGCATTGTTATGCACCTGTAATTCATAATCAGTATTAACATTAAATATATAAGAATTTTTGATATATTCGGATAAATTAATAGTTAAATTCGATCGTTAATGAAAGACGTTATTTTAATGATAAAAGTTCATAAAGAACTGGACAACATAGTAACTTGGAAAGTTCTGGCAGAGCTTACAATATTGTCGAGTTCGTTATGAACTTTTGATTTGATTTGACCAAATTCATTTTTAAAATTTGTTTCATTTCATTTCAAACAAATTATTTTAAAACAATGGAAAAAAGAGCAACAAGACGTATATTTCTTAGATGCATTTATATAACGTTTGTTTATTATAAAAAAGAAAAAATAAATAAATGTCGAAAACGTGTTACATAACAATCCGCATCTAAAAAGTCGATTTCATTAATAACGTTAATGTTACGAGTGGAATTTTTAATGTTAAAAAGAGAGAATACTTTGACCTCCTTTATACGTGTTTTATACGCCAGAATAATAAAACGCGTATTGCAATAGCAAGTTCATGTTGCAAAAATAATACAAAAGTTGTTAGAATGTGCATTCATAATTCATAAAAGTTGATAGATTTCAATGACTTGCAAAGTTTCTTTCATTGCCGTGAATTTCACTTTGTGACATTGTTTATAGTTTTCCGGATTAAACAGGAACTATACATTCAGTTCCTCATCTTTTGACGTCGTTACGTAACTGAAAGTGTTTGCGGAGCGCATTTGTTTGTGATAGAAAAACAATCGGAATGAAAATGTGTTCCGATATTAAAACAAAGTTGACGCAATGTTTAAATGAAGATTCGAGTAACCATCGTTATATTGAGGACAGTTACAAAAGAACGTTTCCAAATCTCACCACGTATTTTTGATAAAGTTGTGTCAAGTTGAAGTCCGGCCCCGTTCCAATCAATTCACTAGTAATTATCGATAACGAAAGGGAATGTGAAATTACGCAGTTCCAAATTTTTTAATTAATTAATTAGCAATAATTTACATAGTTTTTGCGAAAATGTACCTTTCAAATGAATATAATTGAATAATAAACTTTGACAAATTTATTTCAATTAATCACTTTGAATTACGAAATAATTTCAGTAAAAAGCAATTTGGTCGTACATATGTCATTATTCACGTAATTTTATAAATATAGGGTCGTTTAAAAGTCCCCTTTCGTGACTTTTTCAATTGGTAAATTGATTTTTGAAACTCTATATTGCATGGATTTATGTACATTACATTTTTTTAAAAATCTTCTTAGATTAACAACTAATCCATCTATACAGATTTCAAGCCAGCGTTACCCACACCGCAACCTTAAAAATCCAACTTAACGCTCTTCGCAGAAATGTCATTAAAAAATAGTTTGTCATAGCAAAAAAAAACCGTAAAATAGAAGAAACACAAAACATCTAAAAGTGCAGAAGAATTAATAAAATATCCTCAGTACATCAGATTAACTTTGAGTTACATCTAAAATGAAAAAAGAGAAAAACAAAAGAACGTTAAACAGGAAAATAATGTTAAAAAAATGCTGTCCGGTGAGACCTATCACGTTGAAATGTTTTCTTTTATGTTTGACAGCAATTCCAGCAATTTCAATTTCAAGGGTATCCTTTAAAATAATGAGCGAAAAATCGGTAATTAATCAAGCAAATAAAAAAAGAACAGGAGGAAAAAAGGAATAGTGCAAAGACTTGTTAAATAGAGAGCAGGCGATGGTGCTGTAAAAAATGGGGGATGAGAGAGGAAAAAGAATGTAGTAGATTGGTGACAGTATTTGTTAAAAAATGATGATGATAAATATATTGGAAATTAGTAATTTTAAACTGATTTATTTAGTAAAGTGAGTTGAGAAAAATAATAAAAAATATATATACAGGGTCTTACAAAAAAGAGGGAACACTCAAAAACTTTATTATTTTGAGTTTTACAAAAAAAACGATGAAATAATTTTTTGTTTAAGAACATGCGCGCTGTTTGGCGGAACCTTCAATTGTTTTTTCCAATTTCCGGTTAAACCGGAAACGGACACAACTTTGGTTTTTTAAATGACACTATGTATATTTTATGACATTTTTTGATTCGTTACATTTTTTACTTTCTGATTTACACTTTTGCTAGGGTTGGCAACACTCCCGGATCCACCCGGAGTTTCTCGGATTTCCCGGATTCACCCGGAGTTTCCCGGATTTTCCTGGATTCACCCGGAGTTTCCCGGAATTATACTTTTGCTAGGGTTGACAACATTCTCGGATTCGTCCGGAGTTTTCCGGATTCGCCCGGAGTTTCCCCGGAGTTTACCGGATTTATACTTTTGCTAGGGTTGTCAACACTCTCGCATTCACCCGGAGTTTCCCGGACATATGATAAATAAATTTATGAAATTTTTAAATATATAAAAAATTGTACAGTATTTTAATTTAAAATCAAATAGAAATCAAAAGTTTGTTATCAAATAAAGAATATAATGTAAAATAAATTAAAGTGGGGTAACTATCGGTACAGAAAATGATAGTTTCTTAAAAAAAAAACATATTAAAATTATAGAAAGTGATAAATTTTATTACATTTTTGTTTCTTATATAGCAAAAATATATGCAAACACGATATTGATTTAAAAAAAAATTGAATAGTGTAAGTACGATAAGATACAATTACTTTTACAAATTTCTTATGTAATTATTTTTTTATAATATTTATACATATATTGTCTTGCATGTTGAATAAAAAAATATGTATAATTTCAACGTATCCACATGAATAAATAATAAAAAAAATTATTTCACATTCTATATTACTTTCTCTTTTCAGATGACAATGCAAATCAAATTAAAATGATTTTAAGTAACAAACTAAAAATCTCCTTACAATCAGAAATGACATTTCCACGAAATAATTTGTCATTATAAACCTGTATACATTAATTTCCTTAGAAAATTTTCAAAAATGTTAAACACCAAACGAATTAACAAAATGCATAAAACATTCGACTGTTTCGGACTTAATTGCCATCGTCAGCATACCTAGTGATCAATGAATGGCGAGATTAGAAAAAGTCAAATTCAACGCGGAGCCAATACGTGATTAAATTGTGAACAAACAATTAATGCACGTAACATTCTTTAACAGAGCTATATAGTAGCATTATTCAATTAGAATTTTTTTTCCAGTGAAATTTTTTAAAAAATATCTACGTTTGATATAAATGTCTTACTTATACGTTAATATTATTTCCGCAAACATATTTTCAAAATAAAAACTAATGACTTAATTGTATGGTTATTTATTTTATTTAACCGTTCGATTTATACTTGTGTGTGTATACATATCAAGTAATGGTTACTTCTTAATGCAGATGAAAGTTATCGAGAAAGTTTAATATTTTTTGCTACTTTCCTGCTCAGCGACTTTTGCACGGAAGAGTAATGCTCTCAAAAGATGCATTCGAATCAAAAAATATTTTTTAATGAAATGTAAACGCAAAATAAAAAAATAATAAATATTAAAATTTAAATAATAATGAATGTTAATTAATAAGTTAATTATAAAAAGTGTTACCATTTACGTAACTAATTAATTGCGTTAACTGTATGAAGCTATTGTTCCAAGGTTAATAAAGAAACAATCTTTAATTAACGTAAACAAATGCAATAATTAACTGTATTTTAACATAAATGTAGCAATAATGTTTGTTATTTATAAATCGTAGTGTTTCCTTTTTTGATGTGGTTTATGTCGTATTGTATATATTATTATTTTTCTTACTATTATTATTATATAATTATTTTTTTTTTACATTACCGCTATTATTAATATTTAGTATTATAATTATAATTTAAAATTATTATACGTACATCGGAATGGACAGCTGCGTCTACGTGAATTTGCCTTTTGCTCATTGATCTACATTCAGAATAGTTGCAAAACGCAATTAAGATAACTGCCGCCAACGTCCATACGTATTGCTTCATTTTGCTGCAACAAGAAAACAAAATACACATTAGTAAACGCAAGTACCATTAAATCACATAATGTTCGCAAAGAATTTAAACGACGAGTTAGAAAGCAAACAAAACTGAAAGTTAATCGAGTGCCCACTAAAGGTTATTTCATACATAGAAATGTACACATTATAACAATGAATATACAAACTAAAATTGAGAAAGTATTTTTTCGAAAGTGAAATGCTCTTCAAAATTACATAATAAAAAAAAACACGAATCCACTATATTTAAACGAATAAATTTAAAATATTTTTCACTCAAAATTTTATTTGATTAAAAAAAATCATGATTCACCAAAACACTTCGTCGTAAAAAAAAATCGGCACTATGCACTTTATTTTAAAAGATGGCGCCAAAAATGGCGTCGTTTCGTACAATGCAAAAAATGGCGTCTTGTTAATTAATAAAAACATGCGTCTTACACTTGAGAGAGGTGGCCAAGGAGTGAATGTGATAAAGCTTTAAAGTTCGTCTTATTTCTAGTTTGTATGTAGGTCGCTCACTCTCGACTTCTGCTTGCACGGGCGAGGGCGCCACTGGCAATATGAATGTTTTGCAAGAGGGTCAAGGAGGGTGCGCAAGACTTTACAATGCCCCACTGTCGACTACACTGTCTATTACATGCGCTTTTGTAGTCCTGTAAGTTGTTATAAGTTTGATCTTGAACTTAACGATTACACAGTAGAAAATTTTGCTTTGTTTCGCCTTTTAAGTAACGCTTTAATCAGCAATTTAAAGCTATTTGTGGCAAATTTATTCTTCTCATTTTAATAATTGATTTTATTTATAACTACCATGTTTTATATAGACATAAATACACACATAAAATTTATAACAAATATTTTATTGCTTAATTTAAATTTAATAAATGCATTTAACAATAAAATAGTTTATGAAATGATATTATTTTATAAAACGGATATTTCAAGCCAAGCCACGAGGGTGACTTGGTTTCTTTTGCGCAAAATGTATTTGAAGTCAACAATCTTAACGGCTTAGAAAAGAATTCATATTGAACGGATTGGAGGTCAATACGTCCACGAAGGATTGAAGCCATACACGCACTAATATTTTTATTCGATAAAATAATTGTTGGCTTTAATTTCTTTTATTTGGAATCTAGGAGCTTTCTCAAAGTGGCCCTTAAAATAAAAGTTTCCTTTTAATATTTAAATTGAAAATATCAGAAGTTGAAGAGTCTTTACAATATTAAAAATGTTGAATTAAACAGTTTCGATATAGCTCTTTCTCCATCCCGCATTCGACGCCGAATAACAAGTATGTGAACAGCTGACAAATTGTAAATATAAATATCGAGAATGCATTAACATTGCTGGTGGGAGGAAGCGTGTTGTGTTGACATAACGAGCGCGCCGGTTAATTTCAATTATTAACTGCAACTTATCGTTTGCAATGTAATTTTTGTTATAGTTTAATTGTTGTAAAAGCGACTCGTTCATTTAAAAGTTGTACTTTCGCCATAAAAGTACGAACATTTGATACATCAGGATTGGGAAACCGTTCCCGATAAAGTCCTTGCGCGTTACGTTTATTTAAATGTCAGTGACGTACAAGAATAATTAGTTAAAATTTACTAATCAATTCCTACGTTGTTTTTACCTTTCTCGAAAGACTGTAAACAGTTTTCTTTTATTGTGAAAATGTTATGATTTAAATATATGTAAAGGATAATTCTGATATCAGTAAGGCTTAACAGGTGAAAAATATCTTAAAACGGCGGTCACGTCTTCGATTTAAATTTTAGAAAAATATTTTTTTATGGGCGTTCGGATCTTAGTACGGACGATAAGCAACTCATTATAAAGCATTATGTTCTGGTATAAATATATTAACTGCTTTTTAATATGTAATTTTTTTTCTATTGAAATAATATGTTTTTAAGTTTCTAGAGTTATTTATGAAATTTTTAATGACCCCTTTCTACATACTGTTAAGTTATTTTTAGAACAAAGAAAATACGAAATATTTCAGTAATTTTGTTTGAAATGAAGTTTGAAATGTTTGCAAAATAAAATTTAGTGATAAAATTTAAAAACGATAATTAATCTTGTATGATGTAGCATTTTAAACAGTATTTTATAAATCATTATTGTAATTAAATAATTATTGTGGGGGACATAAATGACTATTATTATTTACAAATATAGGACGATTATTCTTTATTAAAAACCTTAAATACCAATTCATTTAAAATTAGATATTATTTTAGTGAAAGCAATAAACTGCTTCAAATTTGGCAATCATACATGGCAATTTACTCCTAACTGAAAATCAAATAATAAAAGACCACGAAAATGAATTAATTTTGATAACTGGTTCATATTTCGTAATTTTAAAAATTATACCATTAATATTAATGATCGCCAATTTACCTAGAAATTTAAGGTTTAAAATACACATGAAAGCCATTGAGAAATATGAACTTAATTTGCAAAACGTAAGCCAATTATTGCAATTGCGTTCGATGCGTTTCTAATTTATTTTCTCGAACGCCCCTGTTTGAAAATGCATTGTTCATTAATGTTAATTTATGTTACACAGTTACAATAATTAGAATCATTATGTGTTGTTGAAATGCGAGAATAAATTGTTAGTATTATAACTACTTTTTAAGTTTTTCAGGTGAAAAATGCAAATGTGTAAATAAAAGTAAATGTATATCCGCGTACTTTTACTTATGTAATTTGCCTAATTAATAAAATTTGCCATTTTGTAATGTAGACAAAAAGGGTAACCGGTAATGTATATCCGCTCGTAAATATTATATGCAAATTTAATTCATGATAATTTTAAAATATAACAAATTTTAGACTATTTTACAAATAAAACCAATGAAAGTGTAAATATTTTTGAAATGGAAACTCAAAAGAGTATTTTCCAGCGCAAAAAATTTGTGATTTAGGAAGTTGTTAAAATGTAACAAAATTATTACCATTTATTATTACATTGTTATTGCAGTTTGCAAGGAAATTACATTACGTTTTCATTACAGGAAGTTTTAATGTAATAATCTCGGATCAAAGTAGAAAAGCCTAGTTATTTTATTCCTTCCTTATGTACAGCAAACGCACAGAATAAATTATAAATCTGTTGTACAATTTTGTGTACTTATTTGTAATCTATATAGCTATATACGCGTATTATAAAGTTGAGATAGTAAAAGAAATTAATTTTTATTCCATAATTAATTTTTGTATGTATTACGTATTTATAATTTTAAAAAATCTAATTATGTGAGTTGGCTCTAAAATTTGATGCGCAATTGTTTTTTTGCATCGACCATTGCAATCAGCGGAAAAATCACTACATCTTTGCTAATTTAATCGATTCTGTAGCCCCAAAAATAACGAAGATAGCAAATAATGCGCCTATAACTTTGAACAACCTGGATATTTTATTTTATTGTTTTGTTTAATTATTTAATTTTATCTGAACGGATCAAATTGTATAATTTTGTATTACAGATTTTAATTAATTTTAATTTAATTTAATAATGTAAGTATATATATATATATATATACTCGAAAAAACAGCACAACATATATACTAGTATATATATATATATATATATCGGACATTATGTGTAAATGAGAGATTGTATTGAAACAATCCTCTGCATTTACACCACTTGATCGCTAATGCGTTACCCTTATATATATATATATATACACTGACGAGCCATAGATGGCGAAACGCGTCTGTGTATGGTGGTTAGATAGTGGCCAAATCATTTTTTCAATTACAATTAATTTCCGACGGCAGGATACGCCGATGATCGCAAATGTTACTGCTGCAAACGACGGAGCACTGTGATGTGTTCGCGTTTGTAGTAAAAAGTAACGCATTAGCGATCAAGTGGTGTAAATGCAGAGGATTGTTTCAATACAATCTCTCATTTACACATGATGTCATAAGTTCGTATATACGGGGTTAGTCAAAAGTATGGAATGGGCGGTTTATTTCCGTAAATACGAACTTTATAACAAAATGTCTTTAATAGAAGTTTTGTTAATAATTATTCTCCATTTATTAGCCTACTCATTGTTTGTGTATGTCAACGCATTTCCATGGAAACGTTATTTTTTTTTTTTTTTAAATGGCAACTAAATGATTTTTTTGCTGATTTTTATTCCTCTTTTTTTTCTTGAACTGACTTGATATTTTTTTCATATGCTTTAATAACAAAATTTTAGAGAAAAAGCTCAAAGTACAAAATACTACTTAAATAATATTTAACTCAAATTAAATGTTCAAACTGAA
>JAFFZR010005273.1:0-16270 GCA_018397195.1 Lethrus apterus
AATTTTGCTCTCATCTCTGTGCTGTAGTAATATATACCGTAAAATATTATCGAATGCAACGGGTCACGTACCTGCTTCTCAAATACGGTCAGCATGATGCGAGGAAGACATTTGTCGTTATTTTCGACGTGCGTTTCGGTTTTATTGGTACGACATTTACTCTGTCAATGATTGTACATATCCATAGGTTCTTGTTCATTTCAGAACTTATTTATTTCAATATTTTTAAGATTTTTCATATTGAACTTTTTTA
Organism: Lethrus apterus; assembly: GCA_018397195.1. NCBI lineage: Eukaryota > Metazoa > Arthropoda > Insecta > Coleoptera > Geotrupidae > Lethrus > Lethrus apterus. The sequence goes on from JAFFZR010005273.1 coordinate 254, forward strand.
CTTCAATCTCTTCTGTTTTGTATTTCCTGTAATCAAGAATGAAAATTCATTATTAGTATGTGGTCTTTACATCAAGTTCTAAATCGTCACTTCACAGATATATCCTCCTTTTTAATGACCACGGCTAAATTCATCCAACAACGTTCCTCGACAAACGGATCTAAACCAAGAAAATACCGAGGAAAATTTTCATCGAAATCGAAGAAAAAACTCGTAGATTCCTGCGACGCGGACGAACACGCAAGGGGTAAATTAAGTTAGATATTTAATTACGACGGCGGCTTGCGCGTTTATTAATTTCACACGTGACTCTGGCGGCGACAGTTTCCTGGATGGTGCTTTGTTCTTGCTGCGATCGATGCACACGGAACCAGGTACGGACCATTGTTTTATTCGGCGTGAAGACGACGACGTTAAAGCCGCAAACTATGCAAATTAATGACGGAAACTCTATTTTTCTTTATAGCTAGTTTTTATTTTTCTTTAAAGTCAAAGAGGCAACGTCGAAGTTTACAAATGAGTTTCAAGAATGTGATTTGTAGACTCTGATGGTTGAAGTTCAAGTTGAACGAATGTGTTTTGAAAAATGGTTAGCGTTAAAATTTTTGAACTTCACAAATTTTTAATAATTTATTTTTATATTCTTTTGCTCGTGAAATGAAGCTATGATTTTGAGGTGCGGCCATAAGGTTTTTTTTCCAAATATTTAATCATCGAAAAATTAAATATTTTTAATATTTATTGATAAAAGGAAAAAAAGCTTATGAAATGATGGCAAAGGGTCAGAGATCCAAATCTAATTAACCTAATTGATCTCAACAAATTAGAAAAAAAAATCCAATCAAGCAAAAATTTTTTAAAAAATATCTTGTAAATTTAGCAACCGACAAAAGCTCGAACTACTGGAAATCTACGAAAAAAATCTAAAGACCTATAACACATATCTCTTCCTATAAAAAATAACGATGGGACTTGGGCTAGAAGCAATGATGAAGAAGTTTTTGCTGATTATTTAGAGAACACATTCGTCCTTAATGAACATAAATTATTAATAAAAAAAAATTATTCAAAATAAAACATGAAAGGAAAAATCTCATGTACACATGACAAATCATAAAAAAAATGAATGTGCATTTTAATACGCTGTGGACTGCATATTATAATAGAGTCGTTTTAAAAGTCGACTCTTTGTGGCAAGTGTCACGAAATACGGTTTATATTTATAACAAAACGAAAATAAACGTTTCGTGTGAACCTTGCGAGGGTGTCGAATATAAATACATATTAATAATTTAATTCAGAAGTAATTGTACAATTTATGACAACAGTTGGCAGGATATTAGGAGGTTATTTTTAATATTTCAATTCGCAGTAGGTTCTCCGTGCCAATTACGGTTGTCAGTAAACGTCGCTAATTATACTAATTAAGTTAACTGACGTCTTGCTACGCTAAGTAAAATTAGTCTAATTAACTTTATTTAGTCGGTAATCAGAGTTGCCGAGTTAAAAATCCATTTCTCGGAGTGGCGTTTGTTTTTACGTCGGCGTGTGTAGCCGAGTGTGAATTTTAGACATGGGGATCCTATCATCAGCATGTATGTACTTACGTTGTTCGTACACGCCATGTCAAACGCGTACAAAAGGCAGTAATTTGTCGGAAGAGAAATAAAAATTCGATAATTACATTGGCATTACGGCCTTTTGTTCTACGACTACAATTATATTGTTCTAGTGTATTTGTCGTATGTGAAGTATACGTACGATGATTTTTAAATAATATATCAAGTCCCGAAATTAAAGAAAAGTATGTGTAATTTTTCACAAAAATAACAGAAAAGATTAGAACTAGCTTAAAGACAAGCTTTAATCTATGACATAACAAGCAGAGAAACAGAAAGGGTTTGAGCTAATTAATTTATTTTAATTTTAATATTGAAAGATTTATAGTGAATAAAAAATAAATAAAATCTCTGCAATCGACCAGAAATAGTTGTCGATGTGTAATAACATTTATTCTTTGCACATCAAGTGTAATGTGCACGGATCAATCAAAATATTGTTTTCCTTGAATGCGTCGTAGCTGCGATCGTAACTGAAAATATCCGACACGTTCCGCAAAGTTAATTAAATTTCCAGCGCTCAACAATACAACATTATTTTACTTCGTCTTATTTGCGCGGCACGGACCAATTACTACAATTTCTCGATATTACCGAGCGAAACTAATCAGGCCTTAATTCGGACCGATCATCACAAGCGCGCATTGATGAGTTTTCTCGGGGAATGTTTGCTAATTTTGCGATTCGTGTCGGTCTCGGAGGAGCGGATGTGACGTCACGAACGGCCACAATTACGTCACATACAAATACACATAGATATCTATTAGTCGGGACAAATATGTGACCATGTCCGATGGTGGAAACTTGTGATTGAGTTATTTCTGAGCGCGGCGCTGCTCATATCAGACATTGATTAAACTCGCCTCGAATCCCATGCGAATCCGAATTCGAGCGAAACAAATTACATCAGTCCGACGTCATAATGATCTACGCCCACCTAATTGTGTATTAATTAGAAATTTGGCACGTAATGTTCGAATCACAAACGCCGGCTGTTTGCATTTAATCAAGGAATTCGTTGAATAAATACGAAATTGTTGAGCATACATTTTCCAACAGTTTTAACCACAGAGATGGATGTTGTAAGAAATGCACGTTTGCATCAACAAAATTTTTCCGAATTTCTCTATACTAATGGGAAATTTTTATATCATTATCACTCTAAAAAGAAATAAGTGACCATAAAATAAAACAGTATACTATCAAAAAAAATTTGAATCTTGCAGGATCCATTTCTTACTTCAAGTAAAGTCGAACATCATCAGTAAAAATACATATATTTTTTCCCCAATTTCTGTTTTTTTTATTGCTTAATATTAAATATCAAATCCCTCTCTCAACATCTAGATATTTTTCTAAACTCTTCTTCTAGAACACGGCACGAAGTCAACTCGAATTTTTGACAAATACAAATTCGACATCGATTATTCGAAAAAAATATGTATTGTGCCATAAAATTGAAATTTTTGAAAATCTTGTGTATTAAGAAATGATTATAATAAACGGTTGAACATCAAACAAATCAAAAACAGCAACAAAATTGCTAATAAACTGCCAACTTAGTACGAAGCAGTTGCTCCTTTTGTACTTTTTGAATAGTCCTACGCGAATCGTCCAGTCTTCGAGTGAATTTCCAAACGCTGCGAAAAATTAAAAACATGTTTTTAATGCGTGACGCATTTATAAATAAACAGTCCAAACGATATTACAACACAATAACATATTCATTATAAATTATCACCGATAAAATTCAAAGACTTCATTGTAAACATTTTTTATTGATTCTATAAACGATGTACGCAACTTAAAATTATTTCTGTCCAATTATTTTACTTTCTTATTGACACATACACAAGTTTTTGCCAATATATGAAAATACCGCCAGTATCTTTGAAAATATGACTTCGTCGCATGCGACGACGCGCTTCCAATTAAAAGCCAATCATAGAAATGTATCGAAACAAAAGCGGCATTAAGGAGACGCTTTAATGGAACCGTGATAAAGTAACCAACGGTCGACACGAAGGATAATACAAATAATTATCCTCCCACTTGATGTTTGTTCTCTAAGGCGAAGAATAAATTTTTTTTCTTTATGTGCTACAAAGTTTTATAAAATTTTCCCTTCATTTTAAAATGTCCTGTGATTTTCACTTCAAAAATTTGATTTTTCGTCCAGAACTCGTGAATGTTAGAATGTTTATTGAATTCCAGTTATGGGAGCGCAATTACATTTTTATTACTTATTTTTTAATTCATTTTTTGGTATGGATCTTTAATTTACAGAAGTAAAATGTTGCTTATTATTTATCAAGTCATCGAATATATACAAACATTCGACCTCGAAGCTGGAGCTTAAAGCTGGAACATCCGTTTTTGCGGTTATAAGTTTGGATTAAAGCCACCTCACACCTGTTAAAACTTCAAACTTGCCTATCTACTAATCTCCCAACGCTACTATACCTGCAACTATGCGACAAAAAACTATTTTTAACTTTTGCTACGAAATTATACAGGGTGAGTCATTGGCGTGTCCGGCTTCTATACCTCTCTTATCAACTGAAATAGAGCATACGTTTATAGATAAAAGTTTTGGAACATCTTGTATTTTATCATTTCTTTGTGTTCTTTATTGTATTACCTTTTACCCTGTATTTGGAACATTTCTATTACATTTCTGATGAAGATGTTTGTTTCAATCCTCAGCTAATAAAACATGTTACATCCAAAGACACAAGATGAAACTAATTGCACAATACGGAAATAAAATTGCCTTTGGAACGACGCTCGATTCATACTTTAATGTGCGCACTTCAATTGTTTTAAATTCCGACAGTTTAAACACGTCCACATGGACGAATTTCCGACTTATTCGTCAACCCCACTGACAGTCTGACACCACGTCCATTATCGTAATAAAAGAGTGCATTGCGTTAATATTAACGATGTGATGTGCACAACGTGTCCTTGTAATCTTTTATAAATATGTTTTTTTCGATCAAAAATTCAACAAACTGTCCCCCGCAGTCGTCATTTTTTTACAACGGCGCGGCGTCCATTTTTTTCATATCATCTTTGCGGACATGTGCACGCCGCCATGGTACACATAAACGGTTCTGGGAAAATTTCGTTACGCGATCGATCGAAACAGTGCAATGTATCCACGAATAAAAATAAAAAAACGTTCTCAAATCTCCTCGGAATGAGTTGGAATATCTCGGTGGTCGCGAGATGAACTGAACATTAAGGTTTTAGCCACGCGAAGGAGTTTAATGCGATAATTGATTGGGATGATAAAAAATTCGTGGTGTTATAAAAGGCGTCTGCAGTATGATAATCGTGAAAACGTAAATGTGTTTAAAACGTGGGATTCGCAATTGTCTTTTTTCGTCATCTGGGCATTTCGTCCTTTTTTCCTACCAGCAAAGAAATTATCAACACGGAAGACTAATTCTGATGAGTTGGATAGAAATCTGGTTCTAGATATTCTCAATTTCAACTAAAATCATTTTTTTCAATATTTTCCAATTATCTCAAAAACAAATGAACGTTGGATTTCTTTAGTGTGTATATTTTTAAAGAAATCATGTTCAACATTTTTAAAATTGTATTATTTTTTTTTATGAATCACGCTAAAATTTGAAATATTTAAATTTAAGTTTTGAATGGAGAAGCCACGGGTATTTGATAAAAACATACTGGATGTTCATAATACAGTTTGTTTAAAAAAAATCATAGTTTCATACTTGATCTACAAAAAGTTGTACATTACGTTTTCCAACTCTATTATTCAAATAAGAATCTCATTTGACGTGTTCGTGTCGTGCATATTCGTCATTAAATGGAAAACAAGCAGGACACGTCCTTAAATTTGCTCATTCGGAACAATCCCGAGTGTATCTTAACTGTGAACATGATAATTCAGCGTGACATGAGAAGACGATATTCAATCCAGAAGCCTATGAAATTAATGTAAAAATAATTACAACGCAAACGAGATAATTACACTCATTACTATGCGTAACGAGACAGAAGCGGCCGTATAAGTTCAAGATGCACAAAATGCAAATTTTCGCTGAGGTATTGCGAAATAAATGAGATTAAAGTGTGCGTGCATGAAATGCTACGTTTAGCGGATAAAAGTCACTCGACTAACAATTCTAGTTACTGTTACTATACACGGTCGTATTTAATTAAATTATGAACTTAAAAATTACTATATTTTCTAGATGAGAGAATATTCACGAACGTATAATTTCACGTAAACGATCCAATATGAGACTATTCTTATTTACCAATAAAATAAAAAAAATCGTGTATAAATTTGTTGTACGAGTTGCAGTAATTTAGTTTAACTAAGAATAATTATCATCATGTGATTTTATCGTAGCCAGGTGCTTCTTCAATTTGTTGTTTTGTGATTTCTTATCCCATTTCCTTTTATCTTTTTACTTTTTCTCTTTGTTCTATCGGATGTGTGCTGCGTTCTTTATTCAATAAGTTATGAAGTATTCTTTCCACCTTTTCATTATTTGTTGTTCCTCAACAATTCGCCATTTGCATTTTTAATTCCTAGTATATTTGCTGTTTTCCCTGTCCTCATATTTTTCAAAGTAGAAAAATTTTTGGATACCTTTGCTATCCTTTTTCATTTTTTCTCCAACATCTATCCAAGATTTACTTTTAGCTTCACCAACCAACTGTTTTACATATCTTCTTTGTTGCTCGTATTATTCGTAACTTTCAGGTGTTTTCATTGCTAAATTATGTTTCCATTTTCCCTTATTGATTTTTACTTGCTCTTAATCAACAATTAAGTAAACGAAAAAATTTGAATTAATTTTCATGAAATGTATGTAAACTATGAAAATCAAATTTATTTCATAATCGAATAATTTTTCATCGTAACTTTCGTATATTGAAAAAGAAACTATTCCGTTTGAGTAACGACAATGCCCATTCGTTATGTAAATTTATTCATATGGTGGCGTGGAATTTCGGGTGGAATGAGAAACAATGACACGAAATTTCCAACGAAACGGACGACACGACGGTTACGCTTCCATGTGTTTTAGTAATCTCGCATTTAATCACCGACGACGGAGTTATTATAACGATTCTATTTAATATGCAACCCTTTCGTCAATTAACATATGTCGGAGGGTCAGCTGCGATTTACGGATGCGATGCGATCGGCGTTCTTTCAGGAGACGTGCGTTAAGGACGTTAGTGGCGCGACCGCGTCCAGTTTTCCAAGGGATCACGCCGGCGAACCGAAAACAAAAGGTGTCCAGTTTTTGCGACTCGAATTGTTTCGATGACATGGGAACGCATATGCATGTGGATTCCTGAGATTTTTTTTTCTTCTCTCATGTGTTAGGTATGTAAAAGATAGATGATGTAAGAATTACAAACAAACTTTGTGCATTTTAATTATAATTAATTCGATTTATTCTTATGGATTATGATTGATATCAAATTTTAAGGATGAAATTTTTCTTAAAAATTCGACCTCGACGATCGGATTTATTAATTGTTTATGCGATGATTAATTTCGTTTGCATTATAATCGCTCAACGCGAGCCATTATCTCGCGCGGAATGGGAAAAATGCAAATTGTTTATTTGGACAATAAAGTGTAAAGGTTTAAAATTAGCCGTTCGTGCTATAAATATTCTTCATTTTTACGTAAATCTGAGTTATTCGACGCGGTAGTAAACCTCATTGATGATGTAAAATCGCAGTCGGCGTCAATTAGGATTGCGTAGGTAAATTTCTCGATCACCGATGTGCATTAATCGAAGTTTTTTGCTTTCGTCCACAAAAACGATTTTAATGTGAAAAATTAAATTAAACAATAGGTATTCCTATTTACTTGTATATGGATAAGTTGGAAAAGTAAATTCTCTTTGTTGCATTCTTTCTAATCTCATTTCACAATATCATAGTCAACAATTGTCCCATTTGCCAGTTATTCCTTGCTGACATCATTTATTATTATATATTTTTTTTTAATCAAAATAGAAAATCGCACGTTGCGAGGAAAAGTTAACGATGGAATTCTCGCCGCAAGTGTTCGAAGAAAGCAACTACAGGCAACGAGTAATACTCCAGTCGCTCGCTTGCGCCGTCAACCGGGCTTGTCTTATTTAATTTGACAAAGACTGTACCTAATCTTAAATTTAATAAACATTTTGTCTTTAACATAAACTACTACTTAACTAAGTCTGGATTTTCCCAACGGTCCATGCTAGTTTCTAATGTATCTTGCATACTACACTAACGTCGCTACACACCATTTTACTCTGCTTTTACACTGTTCACTGAACTATCACACAAGCTCAGAAGATTTGGTCCTCTGGAGCTGTCTTACTAAGTCTTGATTATCTCAGAATTGAAGCACTTAACATTTGAATGTTTGTGGAGCATTTTCTCATGGCTTCTGGCAATCTCCTTAAATACACTGCTTTAAGGAATTAACGCACCACCAAAAAATAATCAAATTTTTAAAGTTAATTTGTGCCTAGACCATTTGTATGATAGGTTTTTTATTCAAAAATGTGAATGTACTATCGTTTTGTCAAAAAAAATATTTTTTAATGAATACAGTGTGTAACAATTGCGACGTGTTTTTTTCATAAATATTGTAACACCCTGTGGACTTCTACAGGTACACCAGCAAGTTAGAATTCATATCGTACTCTAGCCTTATCGTTTCTTAACGTTCTCGTTTTTTCGTACCTAAAAAACACAAGTTTATAGCATAACATGTCAAAGAAATACCCGCCAAGACCATCACAAATCCGCCCACAAATAATGTTGTATTGGAGAAATTACAATGAGAATATCGTTCATTGGGACGTCTGTATACACAGAGACGTCTATCATTATTGTAAACACAAAATCGAGACTCGTCTGTAAATAACACAACACACGTTCCCATTGAGCGTCTGTCCAGTTAATGTGCTTTCTGACAAAATTTAGCCCTCCGGTGCTCTTTAGTTAAAGCTGGACCTCGAGCAGCAACTCTAGGTCTCAAATTACATTCAAAATACAGTCGCTGTCTAATGGTTTCCCACTAATTTGCTATAAACTAATAATAATAATAATAATAATGCTATAAACTTGTGTTTTTCAGGTACTAATAGAGATAATAGAGTGAATCAAAAACGAAAATGTTAATAAACGATAAGGCTAGAGTACGATATGAATTCTAACTTGCTGGTGTACCTGTAGAACTCCACAGGGTGTTACAAAATTTATGAAAAAAAAAAAACGTCGCAATTGTTACACACTGTATTCATAAAAAAATATTTTTTTTGACAAAACGGTAGTACATTCACATTTTTGAATAAACCTATCATATTAAAAAAAAATCATTGAAATCGGACACATGGTCTAGGCACAAATTAACTTTAAAAATTTGGTTATTTTTTGGTGGTGCGTTAATTCCTTGGAGTAGTGTATATAGATAGATAATAGAAGAATGTTCCATTATTAGAATTTGGATAAGTTAACATTTTTAGAATTTCAATAAACTGCAAATTTTCCTTTATCTTAGGATTACTATTCGACTCTAATACATATTTATTATTATTATTTTTGTCATAAACCTTTCCTGTATTTGCATGTAAGAGTTTTATTTATTACCTAGGAAATAGCAGAATGCTAAAATACTACAATTGTTCCTTTTACAGATAATTAAAGTTATAAAATGTAAATTCTATAAACATTAATATGGGTTACTATAACGAAGCAAGAATCTTCAAAACAAAAACGTCTTAACCCGTTGTTTATATTATATTATTTAATATGATAACTTATATTAAAAGAACGTCATGTCAGGTATTCAATATATAATCACAAGTATAACTTTCGAAAGCAAAACACAGCGATTTCAAAATGCCGGCGCGATAAAGTCCGCCTTTAAAATTTCATGAAACGACGCGGTCGAGCAAATACCGTTAAATATTAACCGGACGCCGATAAATAAATAGTTAAATGGCTAGAAAACCAGACTCGATACGTCCAGAAAATCGCATAAAAATGGTTTTGAATTTCGACCTAGCGCTGGAAAATACTAGTTTCTCCACGCTTGTCGCAGTTTAAAATCTTAGCTATGCATTAAAATAATTAATTTGTTTATAAAAGCTGACAATCGGACCCATTTTTACTTAGCATTAATTTAAAAGGGTCTTGGATACTTTTAGCCAAGAATCTTTGGATAATTTTGTACACACGGCTACTTAATGAAAAAGCTAGGGAATAGTCGGCGATGCCATGATTTTTTCTAAAATTTGTTTTTCAAAATACAAAGTTTGAGTTTTTTTTGTGAACTTTTTTAAATTTAAAATGCTTTGATGGTAATTTTACATCCTGTACCTTAAATTCACATACAGCACGATTTTGCAAATTACCACTTTTTAAATTTAAGAACTGCTGTTTTTGCGGATAGATACAAAGGGCAAAATTTTCTTTCGAATCTTTTACGGCAATATTGTATGTATACAGTGCGCGTCAATACTAACACATAAATTCATTTATATCTATCATAGAGGTTTTACAGAAAAATCCTTTAAGGGGTATAGCGATTTTGTAAAAAAGTCATTATGTGACGGTAAAAATTTTCTTTTGCGACTTTATTTTCATGGCCTACTGGGTTTCACTTTTTTTTTTTAATGGAAACCCCCCTTTTTTATGACATTTTCGGGTAGATCAAAAAGTTCTCTTTTTGACAACATAACATGTTGTAGGGGTTTTATAACAAAATTTAAAAAATATTTTCTCCCATCATGATAAATTATAAAAAAAATTGAAACAATCATGTTCTTGCCTGTCACCTAGACTGATTTACTTATCATTTGATGAAAAGTTTAAATTCACATCAAATCATCATGCGTTTGAGCGAATCAGAACGTATCGACATTTTGATGATGATTCGGTAGGGAGGTCGTGTCAGAACCCAGCAACAAGTTTGTGCTATTTTTAATCGAGAGCATCCCGAACGGTACCCGATAACACAATCAACTGTGAGCAGAATTGAAAAAAAGTTTATGGAGACGGGGTCTGTGAAAGATGTACCAAAATCGGGGCGAAGAAAAGCTGCCGATGACGAAACAAGCTTGTCGATCTTTTTGGAACTGGAGGATAATCCTCATTTTTCGTTTGACGAGCTTGGCCTAAATTATGATAGTAGATAAGCTATGAGAGTTCTGGACCAAAAACGCGTGTTATTTCTTATGGAGGTCCCAGTTCACTTTTTAGTAGTAATAGATGCGCCTTTTTGGGTTTTTTTAACACCCACGTGGGCGAGTGGTTTTTTGACCATGACATTTGACGTTGACCTTTTTGAACGCGGGAGGTCTCAATTCACTTTTCCGGTTTATAACCCGTTCAAATTTAACAGGACCGTTCAAAAGCCGTTCGAAAACTGTTAATAGCTGTTCAGTAGGAGTTCAAACCCGATGAAATCCGACCAGAGCCGATTAGGCCATTCTTAAAGCCGATCCCGCTCAATCAGTGATGACGACACATAGGTCATGGTCAAAGGTCAGGGTCAAAAAACCACTCGCCCACGTGGGTGTTAAAAAAACCCAAAAAGGCGCATCTATTATTACTAAAAAGTGAATTGGGACCTCCATAAGAAATAACACGCGTTTTTGGTCCAGAACTCTTATCTACTTATGATATTAGTCAATCATCTGTCCTAAGACTTTTAAGACGTGAAAAGTATCATCCTTACAAGATTCAGTTGGTTCAAGAATTGTCAGAGGACGATTCTAGCGACCGACGGAATTTTGCGAAAATATGATGGACATTCAGAATTCGTAGAAAAACTTTTATTCTCAGATGAGGCTACATTTTATCTGAACGGAACAGTTAATAGACAAAACTGTCGTTACTAGGCAAGAAATAATCCACACTGGATGCAAGAAGGTCATTCTCAACACCCACAAAAACTTAATGTATGGGCAAGAATTATTGGTGATCACATTGTTGGGCCTTATTTCTTCGATGGTAATCTTAGTAGTGACATTTACCTAGGCTTTCTTCGAAACACTCTCCTTCCCACTTTAGTCGAATTATTCCCTAATAACTTCGAACCAGGTTTACCCAATAATGCGATTTGGTTTCAACAAGACGCCGCATTATGCTGCCAATGTACAGGCATACCTACATGAAATTTTTCCAAACAGATGGATTGGTAAAGGGGAGCTAAAGAGTGGCCGCCTAGGTCACCAGATCTCACACCGTTGGACTACTTTTTGTGGGTTTATTTAAAAAGCAAAGTGTATCGAAATCGTCCTCAAAGTTTAGATGATCTAAAAGAGCATGTTATGTTGTCAAAAAGAGAACTTTTTGATCTACTCGAAAATGAAAATGAAAATGAAGTCGCAAAAGAAAATTTTTACCGTCACATCGTCACATAATGACTTTTTTACAAAATCACTATACCCCTTGAAGGATTTTTCTGTAAAACCTCTATGTTAGCTATAAATGAAATTTATGCGTTACTTTTGACGCGCACTGTATTTATATCCGGACTGGAACCGCGTAATTTCGATGTCATTTGTCGACGTTACGTATACTGTTGCAAGTCGTCTGATGGTGTCACTTGCAACAGTGTACGTAACGTCGGCAACTGACGACAAAATGACACGTTTCCAGCTCGAATTTAAAGATACTCTGATATTAAATATTTACCTTGTCCAACAACCAACAAAAAACCTTCGTTTTTCCCTAATTGTTTATTTAGAATCGGACGTCGTTTTCGCATCGACGTCACGACGTCAAATAAATAAAAACATCTCGAATAAATTCATCGTCGGTCAACGATGCGTGACCCAACACGACGACTACAACAACGAAAAAGCATAAAGTCGTTGATTGCATCCAAGGGTGAACGGAAAGCAATTCCCTCACGTACTCGGTCGACGGGGCCGTCCGACCGGCAATACAATTTAAAAGTGCCCGCGCAGTATTTGATAAGGGACCGCGGAGAGAAGATGATTGATTCCGCAAAATTTATTAGGGCCGTGTCGGCAACCGCTCGTTTCGTTCCGCGCTCCGTTCCGACCGAACTAGATTATGATCCGACGATGAAATTCGCAAACAAAACGTAATGGGAATCGATAAGTGCGTTTGGAAACCGACGAACGCGTGCAAGAAGTAACTTTGTTATTTAAACAACGAAAACATCGTGTTTTTCACGATGGAATTTGTTCAAAATTGAAAATTTTACGTGGTAAAAATGAATTAATTGAATTGAATTAATTGATGTTAGATTATTTAAATAAAGCATGGTGTGAAGGTGCTATGTTAGAATTTTACAAACATTTATTTTTGCGTCGATGGAGGTTTTATATTTCGGAAATTAATTTCCAAAATCTCAGTAATTAAAAATAAATGTTTTTGAAAAATTGTAACATAACACCTTCATATTAACGAATTCTAATTTGGAAAACAAAAAATATTATTTATGAACTCGGTCAATTTACGTTAATAACAGATGTTAGTTGACTAATTTAACCAATAGCTCGTAAAATTTGTTGCAACAATTTTTATTGGGATTTATTGTTATTTTTAAACGACCGACGACGTGTTATTCGTTCGAAACGGCCATAATTTTCCTCCAAAATGAAATTTATCCCCCGAACGAAAAGTGCACAAACGCATACGGTAGAGAGAATGAACGAACGAGGGTTAGAGGAGTTGACGCCGGACTCCCATAGTACGAAAGTTTTCGAACGCGCTTCTGTCCAATTAAGTGTAACAAGTAACAATAATTACCGCTTGCATACAGAAGCGGCGTATGAATGGGGTTAATGCGGTTTATACACCGTAACTAATTCAATTCGAACCCGGAGCGAACTAAAACCAAGACCAACATCTTAACGTGTGTATATTCAATGGACGAGATTTTCGTGCTTTACGAACGATTAACTTTATCGTCCAATATTGTGCTAAGCATTACGAATGTAAACGATCTGTGTGTGTGGAAAATCATTTGATTTGCAAATGCGATATGTGAAAATTTCATTGTTATGTCGAATCTAGACGAGAACTAAAGCATGTTTGAAATAAAATAAAAGTTTCTTATTTTACTACAATATGTTATTTCAAACATCTTCATAACGCAGACGTATGTTAACAATGAACGTTCGGTAAATATTACAGATTTTATAAAAACATGTTTCAGATAAATTAGGTTTTGATTTATTAAGTTTTAATTACTTCTTTTTTGTTATTTAATTTTTTATTATTTATCGATATTAACCAACTTAAACTTACAAAATCTTTTTGTATTATCATTGTCTTCTATTGTTTTATATTAGATTCATTTATAATTGAGTTTTATTGTAGAAGTTTTTGTTTGTCTTTTTAATTAATTAAACTACTATTTACTAATTAATTTATGAGAATATTTTAAAAAGTTAATATAACAACGAATTAATACTTTATTGAGAATAATTGATTCCTTCAAATTCGCCAAATAGTATACGTCAAAATTTTAAATTCCACTTGCCAACGAAATTCAAATGATCATCACGATATCGCAATAAAAAGGGGTCGATTTGTTACGGAACAAGCTGTGGTGTTTCAGTGTAAAATGACCGAAAGATAAACTTCCTCCGGAACAATTCTAATCCCTCATGATATATATAAAGGTCCGACTGACGTTGAGTAACGCACCTAATTAATCTCGCATTAAGGGTTGGAGAACGGAGGGTTCGCCGGAATTTCCACGGTCTTTGCGTTACGTAACCCGGTTACGGATTATTACTGACACATCGATACACGCGTACCTCACGACTTGATGGTGTTTAACTATTTACGGAATTCCTCTTTTCTCTAAAGGCCTTTGATGTCGACGAATGAGACTTGCGTTTGTGCTCAAACGCAACGGACGACGTTGAAGCCGTAAGTGTCAAATGCAGTCTTTGTTTGGTCCTTTTTCGGCTTTAAATTTCAATTAGAGTGCATCGAGTTTGCGGACGAGTTTCTCGACGAAACAGACAACAATTTAAATTCTCGTGTTACCGTTTTGTTATCGAGAGGATTTACATATAGAAATGAATCCCAATAATATACAGTAAAACTAATTAAAATATCCGGTAATAATACTAATATGCAAAAAATATATAATGTGAGTCCCAAAAATTATAACAGCGATTTAGATATACAAATGACATGATATGACATTCTGCCTATAATTTCCAGTTAATTGTACAAAATACTGTAAAAAATAAGAAAAACAATAATATTTATAATATCCTACATATTGAAAACGTTGATTAAAAAAATGTGGTTAAATATGAAAACAAGGGATAAATATGCAAAATATGTGCAAAATTGGCCGAATTTCTCGAAAAATAAAAAATGAAAATAAGTAACGTGCATTTTACATAAAATCCGCGCGCTTTCATTTATTGAAAAATAAATATGGTCCCTCAACGAATGAAACCAATTTATTTTTATTTCGTCTTTGCCTCCGTCACGTTTTACTATCGTTTCAACTTCTTCGTTGATGTCACCCAAGACCATCATAGTTACGAACGTAACACAACAGTAAACGTAACGATCTCTTCGCCGCAACTAAATGTGTTTTTATTCCACTCGTTGCTATATAATTGGAACATTTCGTGGCCATCCGATTGGATTTTTTTTTTCTACACAGATTTATGGTTTAAGTTAGTAGTTTCTGTATTTAAATTGCAGTTGGTTGGAGTAGAATTTTTTTTTTTCAAAATCACCGTTTAGCGAGTCTTCCTGTATTCTCATGATGACACAACGTTTCATGTCGGGGTCGATAAATCGCGTCGGGGTTCCGAAACACGCAGCAACAACGCCGGTGGATTATCGCGATGTTGATGGACGAGGTGCCATAAAGAGTTATTTTTCGGCGGCCGTGTAATTTTTTTCCGTCCGCTCGAAATTCGCACGGCCGCCAAATATAATTCGGCAAGGACGGAGTGCCGTTAAAATTGGGGGGACGACGACTCTGTGATGGAATTCGGAAACGTATTTTTTGCGTCGACGCTGATTAATTGGCGTCGTGGTTTCGGGGGCTAAATTTGCGTGGAATCGTTGATTAGGGTCGTGCGTACTCGATCGATGTTTTTGATTAATTTCCATACGATATAACGTTGCGATTTGTCTCTCTGTGTGTTGTTAATTTCGAATTTCATGTCATATTTGACAAAAAAATTATACAATAACATTGTAATAAATTACATTAAAATGGATTGGAGCATGTCAACTTTTTGTTTCTTTTTATTATTATTTTTAATAATAGTCGCTACCCTGAGGAGAGAAAATTAAAAAATTAAAATTTAACAAATTTTCAAATTTTATTGAACTTATACTACATGATCGAGAAAGTGAATTAAAGTGCATC
>JAFFZR010005274.1:0-13555 GCA_018397195.1 Lethrus apterus
CTAGTGGTTCCAAAAAGGAATAAATAACAAACATCAGATTTAATATAGAGTAAACATTCACACACTTTAAGAAACTGATGATTAAGAAAAATAAATGTTTATATTATGAAATGAAGGTACATAAAGATTAAGTCTGAGTTAGTCTCGTATAGACACTGCTCTCGATACATTTAAAATAAAAAGATGCGCTCTGGCTCGTATTCAAACTTACAATTTGTGTTTTATTTAAAACACCCATTTCCTATAAAAATCCAATAATAGTTTTAATATTTTTCCATCTATTTAGTTTTTCTAATACACAAAAGCTCAAGAAATGTTCTTTTTCAGACCATAAAGTCTAAAAGGAAAAACATTTGAAGAAATTGAAAATGGTTTCGTTAAAGAATTTATGAAAATTTGATTTGTTAATACATTCGATGTCAGAAATTTTGATGTTACAGACGTCTGTCACGACGAGTTTCATATCGGGACGTGTATCGATAATTATTGGATCCAATTATTCGATAAACACCTGGATAAGACGTCGATATGACTTACACTTTGCTGGCACGATCTTGCGTTTTTGACGTTAACATGTGTTAAGAAGTCGAATCCATGCATAAACGGTTTTTACAGTTAGAAAGAGACGTGCAGGCGGACGTTTCATCTCGTGAACTGTAAAGTGAGATAAGAACTGATATTTTTTTCTTCCACTTTGAATTTCTTGCGCGTGATCTTCGGTGGATGGTGCGATGTGGTGTTAAATTCTTTGTCGGTCTTCGAGCCGTCATTAGACAATGAGTCAGCAGCAAAAGCGGTGTTTGAGCGAGCCGTTTCGAACTTGTCAAACCATCGAAATGTTTGATGCCAGATAGATTAATGTTTTTACGATATTAGTTGTTTCTCTCCTCTTGACTCTTGACTCAGCGTTTTTCGTTCCCGACGGGAGAAGTAGGCTGGGAATTCGAAATGGTGATTTTAAATTAATGTTCCTTTATTAGAATTCGAAAGGAAATATTGTGTGTCCGTTGGAATTTGTTATTATTGCGGTACAATGCGATCTTTTGATAGTCTCATTCTTAAATTCATTAAACTGTAATAAGTGTTCAAAATTGTACTTGATATTTCTTGTTACAATGGGTAATTGGAAAATTTATTTTTAATCTTCTTGTTGTTACCAACGATGAATGATTTAGTCATTAACTAGTTACGAAATTTTAAATAACGTTAATGGATGTCGACTGCTTCGCTGATGTTACTTTTCGCGGTTCCATTGCACAAACATAAAGTTTTTATAATTTCAACAACTGGCACTTTATGCGTTTTAAACAAATGTTCAACCCAATAGCTTTGCATTCCTTATCTAAATTTTTAATCTATTAACTAAGATTTGACTATCAAATTCAAAATTACTACTGACTAATTAATTTTATTTAAATTATGTACATAGAAAACTAATAAATAAGATTAGACAGTAATAAAAATGTGTTCAATATGTCTATGGAGTTATTGCCCTATTGGTCTCTCTATCTCCGTCAATAAATAAAACGGAAATAAAATTTCCATAAGAAATTATCATCAAATAAAATTTATTAACGGAAATCTGCAAATTAACATTATTTATTACGAACTAATAAATGCCGAACATAAATTTTTCTTCCCTCGCCGTCGTTTTTAAATTGTTAATAATGATCTTGAAATTAAATTTAATTGGTGCAGTTTATTATCATTTTGCTACTTAAATTTTTCGTTGCATGTGTGTGTGTATGTGTGAGTTAGGACGCATCTATAGCCGTAAGTCCTTACATATTTTAAATACCGCATAAATTTGTGAAAATAAATAATATGAAAGTTTAAAACCTGTGCGGTATACACATTAAACGTAGGTATAAATGGCAGGTTAACGTTGGACCAGACGAATACTCGGTCATGTTTTGGTGAATGGTTGCTGCACGGTCCGTAAGGACGAACTCGATCTATCGTTGACATGATTAGATGTGCAATAAAACTTAAAAGGTAAAACTTCATAAAGTATTTATTTTATGATCGTTACCGTTAACATCATTTAAGAACACAACAAAAGATGTTTTTAATTATAAAATATTTTTAAAATATTTATATAGCATACTACAAAATGTTGGAACTTTATGAACAAGTTTGGTGGAAAATTTTAATTCAATATGGAACCAGCATTTTTGCGGATTTACATTTCGTATAAGGAAAGCTTTCGCTTTTCGTGGCCAAAAATGACCATTTAAAAACATGATTGTAATAAATTTCGTTTATAACTAAAATCGCGTCATATTTATAAAAGTTTTTTGTAAATATTTAGTTATGTTAATAGGCACTATGTTGTTAAAATATAATGTTTTTTTCATCTCATTTTGGAAACTTTTACCTTTAATGTACTATTTCAAAGGTATAATAATAATTTCAAAATTTATAATCTTTCATAAAAGCTCAATATTTAACATGTTTTCCTAAACCTTGCAGCAATAATGTTTAGTTGAGTGCAGGGATCATTTATGACACAAACTATGCAATATGATTTGCAAAAAAATTTATATTCTGTTTAAATTAATCTTCATCAATCTTAGATTATACCACAGGTCTGCTACTGACTTTATTTCTTTTATAAATAAATAAAATAAAAGGTTAAATATTTCACTTATTTTATTAACTATACTACGTTCGTAAATTCGGAGGAGTAAATTAAAATCTCACTTAAAAAATTCGCTCACTGATTGGCTACTTGCGAGACTAGTTTACACAGTGTAGATTGCAGTATCGCAACCGATTTCCTGTATTTAATGTTTACACGTGTGACAGATGACAGGTGTCGATTTTAAAGTATTTAAAAAGTCATTTATTGTTTGTTAACAATATAAATTGCTCAATAAACTTAGTTCAAACAAAATTTTAGTTTCCCCAAATTACTTGATTGGTAAATAGTAGTAAATATTTATTAACAAACAAAAAAAATATGTTTAGAAATTAAAAATTTATTACATCTTTCTCCTTTAAAATTGAGTTATTCAAAAGAAAGTGTGTGTTTTATTAACTTTTTGTAATGAAAGACAGGAGAAATACACAAAATCTAACAGACAATTGCACGAAATCGCATCTAATAATAACCGAACAAAAGTAGAACAGGACATCTAAACAATAATAATACGTAGAGTGTCCGTAAGTACGAAAATTGTTCCAATGTAATTCTGGCTTATGTATTTACTCGTCCGAATTTACGAACAGAGTATAGTAATTTCATGTAAATAAATTCGAACTTTGCAAATTAATAAAGACAACTGTCAAGATTGAAAAACAAAATACATTCAGCAAATATTTTTGAACATTTGGTGAAAATTATTCAACAGATTTTTAGACTAAAAAATAATTGAAGAACAGGTATTTATAAATGGGTTGGATTGGCCTGTGGGATTGGATTCGAATACCTTAAAATTTGAATGAATGCATTGTATTTTATTCGTTGAAGGAAAAAGTCTACACAAAATCAGGCTTTCATTGATTTGAAACAAAGAAAAATTGTACAGAAAAGTCTTTATATGTAACTTTTTTCTTAAGCCTCATTAAAAAAAAAAAAAATGTATGCTTAGCACCTTTCCTTGTGTGACATAAATTGATGAAATATGTCACTGTCTGCTTACATAATACAAATTAAAGAATGCAAGAGGAGTTTTTCCAGTAAGTGCAGTTAAGAATAAAAATTTTATTACAGTTAATATTTTCTTTGTTTATACATTGAAATTAAAAAAAAAAAAAATGACAACAATGTAATCTAATCGGCAATGATTCAATTACATTAATTTCATTGAAAAAAATTAAAATTTTGTTTTTTTACAAGCGGTGTAATACAGCTTGTCTGTTCGACTGTACCCCGTGTGGCGCCAAGTGTAAAACAGTGGCAGCTACTCATACAAACATATATAAAACACAGGAGTAAGACTGTGACAAATATTTAACAGAATGGCCATAAATTAACAACAGATATTTTACCTAGATAAGGGTACCTGTTTAGAGGCATCATTTTACGCTAGCGGAACATGGAATTATGTAACGTTTAGTGTGTTATTATACTTATTATATACTAAACGATATTTCAGGCCCCGAACGAAATTTCCTATTTTCCAAACTTAAATAAAGTATAAAAATATAATTTTGTGAGGTTTGTCATATACAACTTTTCCCAGAATCTTTTAAAGAAATTATAGCTTGTATTAATGCATATAGTTTCAAAATATTATTTCAATGTTCCGTTTACAACAAAATACTAAAAAAAAATTAAAACCAAATTTACAAAGCTATTAAAATTTCCGAAGCTAAGCTGAACGAAACTGAAACGGTAGCTAAAAGTCTTATGTTGTCAGTTATTACATATATGGATGATTGACACATCATACACGCCTGTGACGAATAGATGTGACAGTCTCTTTGTCATGCCAATGCATTTTATTCTATAATCGTAGTTTATTTACAATAAATTTCTAAAAAAGTAATTTTATTGCAAATCAATAATGTTGTAAATTTATATACTTTATATAAACAGGAAATAATTGCGTTTATAATTTCAAATTTGAAATTAATGATTAATGCTTGTCGAAAAATAAATATTTTGTTGCCATTTTAAAAACGTTAATTAATTTAAATTTTTAATTTGTGCATTAAAACATGTGTTTACATTTAATTAGCATGCAGGAACAAAATGGTTTTTTATGAATAAATATTTATATATTTGTTTAATAATTTCAATCAATAAATAATTTTTTTTTTTTTTACTGTGTAATATCATACTTTAATCTAGGAAGGATAAATGTTTCAGAAAATCGAAAGATGTCCTTCTTGACTGAAAATATTTAAAAAAAATAAACAGTCTTATAAAAACCTTCAAGGCTCTTGAAGTGAATCAGGCTCGTTATTAGAGAACAAAATATGGTTAATGATAGTAATAATAATATCATTTATCTAATTGTGTATGCCTGTTTCGCTTTTGTAACATTTTTGTATCAAGCAAGAGAAAGAGGGAGGGTATTGTAATTTTTGAATGCGTTTTTGATATTGACTGTTGGGTTGGATTTGGATTTTTCAATTCTTCCAAAATTATCTTCATATCAATTCAATTGAAAAAATGAAAAATTTAAAGCGCCGTCCACACAGATTAACAAAAGTGCAACTTTTGCTACGTTGCAACTCTTTGAAAAAGTTGCATTTATGCATGTTTGTATTTTCCGTCCATCGTTAAATTAAAGTGTTGCAGTTTTCCTTTGATTTATCGCGAATGTTTCGAATCTTTGCTTTTAAAACTGAATTTGTCGATAGGTGTGGACATGGCTTTAGAAAGAAAAGAGTCTTTGCAAAATAAAACGAAATAGAAAGAAAATACCAATTACACATTAACTGAAGTTTCATTCTCCCGTTATTTTTATTATAGTATTTATTTTTGGGTTTGTTTTAATAGGACTGGATTGGATTGGCTGGCCCAACCTAATCCAACAGCAAGTTGGATTTGTTTCCGGCGAAATTGAAAGTTCGAAGAAGTTGGAATCTACATCAAATAAACGCGAATTATGTTTTTCTAGTTGACAAAAATTTTATTTTAAATTTAAAATTTTGTACACTTTTTTATACTTTTCTTTAAGTAAAGTAATCTGACAAACTTAATTTTCTTTTGCAACCAGTCTACGAGCAAAATAATGATTCTCTTCCATAAATTGTTTTTTTTTCGTTTCAATAATTTTAGGAATTATTTTTAGCAATAATCTTTGGAAGATCTCTAACATACCCATTTTATCCAGATTTATCCTAGATCTTTTTTATTGTCAATTGGCTAATAATGAGTCCCTTTGTTCAATTTCCAATAAAAAAATGCATACTTTTTTTGCATTTTGGACATGAATTTTAATTTTAAATGTGCTACATTTTTAGAAAATGTGTTGATATTAATACCTTGACAAGTAGAAAAATGAAAATTATATGAATGGTTGGTTTATGAATATGTTTTTTCAAAATTTAAAAAAATGTTTTATTATTATTTTCTGTGTGTTTTATTATGTTTAAAAACTTTTTTCTACAAATTTTTATAATGTGATGTCCTTTTTAAACAGTTACTTTGACAACTACAGGATGTAATAAAATAAAGACAAAAGATGGGGATTACCATTTCAAAACCTGAAGATGACGGCGTCATTCGAAAGGTGCTTTTAAGACAAGGATAGGTTAGGTCGATAGTCCATTTATTTTTACCACCTGGGAAGTATTTCCGGTTCAAACGGAAATTCATTTAAATTTTGAAATATCGATCTATATTTACCCAACATTTAAGTTACTATAATTAAATTATAAATTATTATTACATATTTTTTCACTTCCTTGGCCAATAAGAAAAGATAAATATAATTAAATTATTAATTGTGTACGGTTGCTGCTTTAAGCTGCTTTAAGTTCCAACACTGTTCTTGAATTTTTATAATTTCAAGGAAATTGTTTTAAGAAATCCATTTTTTATCTTTAGATCAGAAAGATATAATTAAACGGGATCTAATACATACCGATATTTTATTTCAAATTTAATAACGGAAGTTAAACTTTCTAATTCCGACAAAGAGTGCGACGCAGGGCATAATCAATTACTGGTAGAATTGGAAGGGTCTCGAGGGAATCGTTTCATTTTGTGGCTCGTGAAATGACATCCTCTTTTTAGCCGGCTGATCCGCGGTTCCAATTAAAGCACTGCCCGGCCGAACAATGGCTTCTGCTACCCCTGGTGAATTATTAGCGACGTGCAGCTCCGTAATATGGGCACATAGTGATTGACATCCCACTTGAGGCTGCTAGCGGTTACTCTGTGGCTGTTGCTGCTGCAGGAACCTCAATCACGGAGATTTGCTCGTTATTTTATGTGCGTGCTTTTATGTTTTCGAGTGCTGTTGTATTTAATAATATGTATTTCATAAACCCCTTCGAAATAATCTGTGCGGTTATTTTGTACATTTTCAATGGTGTTTTGTTACCCGGAATATAAATAATAATTACGTACAAACCCATGTATTCAATATAACTATGTGTTTCTTTTCTTCATGGACGTGTAATTAACGAATCCATCAAAATAATGGTAGAATTAAGTTTCATATTATTTAGTTATTAAAACTTAAAATTCAAGTACTTAAATATAAGCAAGCATATATAATAAATATTCCATCTTAGATTTCTTCTTCTTGCAAACTGGAATATTAAAAGTCACAAATATTCTAGTAATGTAACTGTCTTAAAAAAGCATGAAGATAACACTAATCATTTCAATTTTAATAACATAAAAATTTTGGAATTTAAAATTATCAAAAAAGAACAAACTTCAATCAATGATGACATCTTTTGACTTTTTTCAAGATTTACAACTTCGTTATTTAAGTATTTAATTAACAATTATATTTTGAGAAAATCGCCGAAAAGTAAGTTGGAAATAAAAGATAAAATGATAAAAAAAAAAAAACAAAGGAATTGCGAACAACTCGACCAATTGCAAAATTACAACATTTGCAAATGTAAATATAATAATTAAATGACAATTTCTAAAGCACGAGCAAGATATGGCAGAAAGAAATTGTCTGATTTGAATGATTTAGAAAATTTCAGATTTGATTTCTAACGAAAATGTTTACAGTTTACCAAATTAATTACAAAATTTATTTTATTCTTCTTCCTCCTTCTTCTTTTTATATTAGACGTTTTGATCTGTTTTCTGGTATAAAGCTTTTTATTTTTCTTCCTAATGTACGACTGCCCGTTGCCATTGCTGCACCAATTATTTTGTTTTCATTCATTTGTCTTACGTGATTGTACCAATAGCGTCGTCTCTGTCTTCCCCATCTAACTACATCCTTCAATTCGCATATCTTATTTCATCGTTTCTTACTTGGTCTCTTAGTAACTTCCCTGCAATAATTCTTAATGTTTTTATTTCTTCAATTTTTTTAAAATTGTGTCTTTATCAGCAGAGTATGATAATCAAATTACGCAGGGAAAGGAAACTTATAAATTCATCTTGTTTTAATCATATATAACAAAAAATTAATAAAATTTAATTTTTAAAAATCACTCAATAGTTAGAAAATTTCAATTCAACATTTTTTTTTTTGAAGATTTTATCTCTTCTCTTTACAGGCCAAACGATTATTGCAAAGAAAGCCCATGAAAGAAGAAAATTTTAAGAGATTAATAAACATTTTAAATTTACACAGAATTATGAAAATATTAACAATTTAATAAAAGAAGTGTATTAAAGTTACCGAAAATAAAAGAAGAAATCTGACTGAAATACATTAAATATGTGTACAAAACAAATAAAAAAAAAGATGTTCGGTATAGTTGCATGTTTTCTTCTGCAAATTTCATAAATGTTCAAAATATAAATTAGGTATAGTAATTTTTTATACCAAAACCTTTGCTTTTTTTTGCCAATTAATATGTTAGTACCATTTTCTGACAACATTAATATTTACAAATAAGAGAAAGTAATAATTCATTCGACTGCCTATAAACAAGTTTTTAAAGATCGCATCGTCGGCTTATGAACAAATGTGCTAATCTAAGCTTGAAATTAATTAATTAATTAAATACAATATCCTGCTTGAATTTAATTAAACAAGCAAATAATCAAGAAAGTCTTTATTAATTACAAGCTTTAACAATTTTCAAAACTTGACCTGTTTAGATCGACACATTGATAAATGGGGAACTGGTTCGTTGGGGAATTGCTAAAAATCACTAGTTTTTATTTTTGAAAAGTCGATATAAATTACGTCAATTAACAATTAATTAAAAGGAATCCCAATTAATTGCCTTTTGCAAAATCTGACATCTTTAAATTGAAACATAAAATTAAATTTTGTTAGAACGAATGTTTTTCTAATGATCTTTAAATCAAATAAAAGGTTCTGTATTGGCCTGTGTTTCGATTTTTGTCGTTTCGAAAATCCAGAACATATGGATAACGCAACAATTTCCACGAAACTTTTACATAGTGTGTAATTATGAAATTAATTACAACTTTAATTGGCAATTAAACCAAAGCACCACATCGGATAATGAATTGTGCCGGTCATCATCATCATAATCATCATCATCACACGCATACATAAATATGCACGTGTATTATTGATAATGCACAACTTAATTGTATAAACACTGATTAACTGGCACCGTTTATAAACAGAACGGTTGTTGGAAGAAGGTAAGATGCGATACACGATACGTCGACGAAGTGAAAAAAATACATCAAACGGTGTATGCGACATCAGATGTTGGATGTAAACACAGCATTGTTCCCGCATCAATTTGTAGCTTATTAAATAGCGCCGAAGGCCGTAACAGTGCACGGATTTGTAAACAGAGGGCGCGAGTTGTATCGATAACGAAACCACTAAAATGAAAAAGCTTGAAACTGTAAAGATCATTGTTAACACTTTCGACTTAAATCTTTATTAATTAGAACATAAATTTTCGAATTTATTCTAATAGTTTATTTTTTAAAAAATTTTTTAAATGTTTTAACGAAGCACTAAGTGGACTATTCTTATAATTTAATTTAAAACAAATCAGGAGCACTGTTTAAAATTACGTTATTTAAGAATAGTCGCTTAGGGCTTCGTTAAAACATTTAATTTGTTCTCTCTTTCTTGCTTTTACTACCAATAAAACCAACAATTAAAATTGATTTAAAAGGCCTGCAGTTGTTAGATTTTTAAGAAAATGTAGATACGTAACAAACGGTAATTTTCGATGTAGGATCAAAAAATAAATAAGAAAACTCGCTTACATTTATGAAGAAGTAACAGTTTTACAATTTAAAGTTTTACAAGTTAAAAGGATGAATTTTTCTCTTCTGTAAACACAAACCAAATTTTCAAATCTTCATTTTCACTATGGAAAGCTGTCCTAAAGAAACTTTTAAGTTTTTAAACCGGAAGCCAGTAGAAAAGGGACAAGATTTGGTTTAACTGCAAAATCCGATTAATGTTCGAAAAATGGTACGAGGTGGAAGTAAAGCATATAGAAAGTAAAAGATGTAAAGAAATCGGGTAGACAGTTTGAGAATTTTCGAGCAAATTAAGTTTTGCAATAAAACTGGAATCACAAACTATAGGGACTGAGAATACACCAGAAATATATACAGTGAGGACTTAAAGTAAGGAATATTTAAAAAACGCTGAAACAACGATTTTTGATTTTAAAAATACACATTAATATGTACGATGCACCTTCCGACTTTCTTTTGTTTTGTAGTTATGACGTCATCACAAAAAATTTAAATGACAGCATACATTTTTTTTAGTGGAATCCGATTCTTTTTTTCTACCCTTTGTGACCGTGCAAAAAAATCATAAGGTTGCTTTAAAAAAATTCTGAGAAAAATCGATCTGAAAATTTAATGTTGATATTATCCTAGATAACAAATAATTCAGACCATGAAAGGTACGTAACTTTCTTGTTGAAGTACTTTTCGTTTTTATCTAAAAACCTTTGTAGCGTATTGAATAATCAAGATAACATGATAATAATAATAATAATGTTCAGCTCGGAAGGTGAATCGCACATATTAATGTGTATTTTTAAAAAATAAAATCGACCTGTTTCAGCGTTTTTTTAAATATTCCATACTTTAATCCCATCTAATATTAAATTTTCAGATCGATTTTTCTTAGAATTTTTTTAGTGCAACCTTATGATTTTTTTTGCACGGCCATAAAGGGTAAAAAATCACTATCGGATTCCACGAAAAATATGTATGTTGTCATTTATTTTTTTGTGTGATGACGTCATAACTACAAAACAAATGAAAGTCGGAAGGTGAATCGCACGTATTAATGTGTATTTTTAAAATCTAAAATAGACCTGTTCGCTTTTTTTATAAATATTCCTTACTTTAAGTCCTCACTGTAGATTTGAAAATGGAGAGAATGACCATATGGAAGAATGATGCAGTGTGGGGGAGAAAAAAGGGTGAGTGATGTAGTGTAGGGAGAGGATAGAGAAAAAAGTTGTTAGAGAAATTCTAAAAAGGACGTTAGTGAAAGAACATCGAAAGAAGAGACCTAGGAGAAATTGTTTATTATAAATTATAAAACTCATTATGAACAACAGGCAGCAAATAATAACAATCAAAGATAAGAAAAACCTTCTAACAAGAGTGGAATTTCTCAAGGCTCTTTACTTTTTACTATTTTTCATAATCTACGACATCTACGTTAACGACTTGCCTTCTTATCTGAACTGTCACATAGTAATCTACGCACAATATACTACCATTACTAATAGTGACGGAGAATATGACATCCTCAAATAAAAGTCTGATACAGATATGGCGAATGTAGTGGGAAGAATAAACTTCACCTGAACAGAGACAAAACTGCAACTGTATATGGGCAACTCAAGTTCCTAGGTTTTAGATCCGAGATTAACCTGGAGAAACCATGTAGATCAAATAATAAATAATAAAAGACTTCAGTAAACAAATTTTCGCCACCGTTTTATAATTATATGAGCACTAGCTGTAAAGTTCAAAAAAATAATTTAATCTTAAACTTACCCGGTATAAATACCTATAATATGTATATAAAATATATTAATCATATGAGATGAAATAAACAAAATTAAAAATGATACTAAAAAATTACTAAATATCTAAAAAAGTGAATAAAAATTTGATGAAATATTGAATAACAAACCGGAAGAAAACGCTTTCAGTTTCAGTTTCAAATTTTAAATGATACATAAAACAAACAAAATTATGTATATAACACGTGAAAAAGTTATTCCGAATCAATTTGCAACAAACACAATTCACATCCTAGAGACCGCGAATATTCACAAAATTGGCGTGATTTTTTCAGCAGTTTTACGTTATAAGAGTTATTTATATGCGCCGCGACGCTAGGCTCTTGTTTTAGCTCATTGGGCGCCGACCGGATGCCCGGCCAACGCTACAATCGATACGAAACCCCGACCAATCCCGCTCTACTACAAGCCTGCCTTCTTTTGTCTTTGCGAGAACAATGGAGGAGCGATCGTTTTGTTTTTCTCCACGTGTGTTTAACTTTTATTCGAACGAATGTTTGAATAAGTTACGTATAAACATATGTCATGTCATTAACTTTCGAGTCGTCTCTCAACGGAGATTTCGTGCGAGTGAGTTATGTTGTTGTGTCAGAGATGAATTATTAATCCGTTAACTCAATTAGATTTCTTCGCTTTGTCTGCGCGTGTGTGTCAATATACCATACGACAAAAGAAATGTCGTTCGTTGTGTTTTAATTTTACGACTGTTATGTTGTTTTAATGTCACGCAGCGCACTGGATTTTTTAAAAAAAATGCTGTTTTAGAAAGAAAATAAAGAATATTTAATTTTTAGAAGGATGATTTTAAGGAATTTTTCAAAATTATTATTACGATTACAATGGATTACGATAATTAATTTTACAGGTCTCACCATGAGGGACACTTAACAAAGTATTTTTATCTTCAAGGTTACAGTAAATTATAAATATTAACAAGATAATATTATTCGTTAAAATTAAAGCGATAATAGCAATCACAATTTTAACAACGATACAGCGATACAGGCGATTACAGCTAACCTATAATGGAAAAAATCATAAAGCACTTATCCGTGTTATTAAAAATATTTAAATAGAATTATATGTATCGATTATCACCTGTGGATAATTTCAAAATTTGAAACCTAATTATTTTCAAAAATCTTTGTTTGATGACCAAATTCAAAGTAACTTTTTTTATTATCAATCAGAAGTTTCACTGAACAATCAGTTCGAAAAAAGACTTTTACTTATAATTATTAGTCCTGGAATCGGAAAAATAAAGAATTCGATTTGTTCGAATACGATATTTTTGTTTGAAGCTACAGTTTCTAAACAAAACTCTGTAATATCCAATAATAATTGGTATTTTCAGAGAATCAAGAATTTCCATAAGAAAATAAATTGAAACAATTACAGCTCACAGAGATATGTTTTAAAACGATTGGAACAATGCAGTATTTGAGATAGGAAGGTGGATTTTGTAAAAGTTTGCCAAAATCATATTAAATTACAATTGATGGGATAAAAATATTGATTAGGACAATTTGACAAAATTCAATGTAAGACATGCTGATTCAAATTTGAAGTTTTATATTTGATCTTTTTAATCATCACAGAACATTATTCTGTATTTAAAAAAATTGACTTATTATGTATTGTGAAAACAGCGATTTACAAATAAATTCCAAAATTATAATAATAATAATTTTATTGGTCTACATAACTGTAGATAAGTCATACATAAATAAATATACAATAAAATACACAAAATCACACATAAAGAAAACAAAGCTAATTCATTAGTACAGCCACATGTATTAATTACGATAGGTAGCTAATATAAAAAGTGAAAATCAGTCGATGTAAAAACTAAAAAAGGTTTTCCACGACTAACGTTATTTCAATGTTTCAACGTAAAAATAACATTGAAAACTCATAGGTGCCACTGGATAATGCAAAAAAAAAA
>JAFFZR010005279.1:0-15994 GCA_018397195.1 Lethrus apterus
ACGGAAGTGTTTACCTTTTTGAAAAGAAAATCCGATATGCATATCGGATTAGGCCAGTGATGGCGAACCTTTTTGAGAAGTGGGTCAAATTTTGTTCATTATTTTTTTAATATTAGCCAGTGGGTAACTAAGTCACCCCCCCCCCCCGGTGGTAAAAAGGGTCCCAATAATTTGTAAACACCGTAACTTTGTTAACAGAAAAACTTAAAAGTTGACCATTTTTTTGGATCTCGCTTTTAAAATCCTCTAAAAAGGTTTTCGTTTATTTTTTATGACATAAAAAAATAAGTTTATTAAAATCTACGCGTGGGTCATTTAAAAAGTCTTCGTGGGGCAGTGTCTGACCCGCGGGTCATAGGTTCGTCACCACTGTCTTAGGCCGTTATGGATAGCTTAATAGTCATGGAAACAGTGCAGATATAATTTATTTATTTATTTATTTAATTACACTGTCCAACAGAAAAATCCAATTATAGGACAGGACAAATACAAAATAATAGTAAAAATACAATAAATAAAAATAATACAAAAAATACAAAAAAATTAAATATCAGTATTACGAAAACATGTTTACATAACCCAGTTATCGTGACCTTATAAAACGTATTCATCTCATTAAAAATAGTACACACTCACAATGAAGATTTTAAAAATCGTAAATTTAATGGCATGTATAAAGAAATATATATAATGGAAATAAAGGTTCAGCTTATGGTGATGAGGAAAAAAAATACTGGACGGACAGCAGGACAGAGAACATAGATGTGGGTTTACGGAAAAGAACAGGTGTGAACACATTGGTTGCGTGAAAATGGAATGGGATGTAGATTGGAAAAAAAGGGAAAGAATACGAAGAGATGGTGTCCTGAAGGTAAAAAATGAAGGAAGAGTTAAAGAGGAAACTCGTTAATGAAAAATAAAGACAATGTGAGAACGTGAATGACAGAATAAGGGTTCTTTTCTTAAATAAAATTGAAAATCATCGACTTACTCTTATACCATTTTTCAAAAGTTCTTTGGCGTAGCACAGACCAATGCCGGAAGCCCCGCCGGTAATGATGGCGACTTTATCTTTTATGAACATTTCACAAATTTTTCACAAATTATTATAGAATTCAACTGCATCGCGGCACTGTTGTGGTTTATATAGCCTTTATGCTCTTGACCCTTACCTTTTCACTGTTATATTAAATAATGTAAATACAATAAACAATTTTTCATTATGTTATTAAATGCAAGGACAAGTTATAAACAACAAGATTCGGCGAATTCTGAATGTAAATATGAAAACAGGATGTTTATGCTACAGGTCAATTGTATTTAAACCAAACATACCTTAATCTTAGTATTCTTAGTCCAAAGTTGCAAATCCGTCCGTACAACTCGTGCGTATCATTCAACAATTGTTTTACGTCGTCATTAAAAAATGCGTTTGCAATTTCCTATCCCTCAGTTAACATCTACAAAATGTATCGTTTTATCTTCTTCTCACTTACAATTTTATCATTGGTCCAAATATTGTAATTCTTCTTCTATGAAGTCTCCTTAAGCCCTCTACTAGAGCGTCAGAAAAATATAGTAATTAAAAAAACATGTTTTTAATTTTTATAATTTAAAGTTAGGGTTGGTCAAACAAACTGACAGACTACAGAATTTAAAAATAAAAATAATAATACAATTTTAATGCCATTCTTTATATCATTAAGCTTTTGCTGTTTTTCATAATTATTTTGCTTAACAACACTTATATTTTTATATAGTCTTAACTCTTTGCTTATGAATCCAGAGTTTATCTAATAATTGCAATTAAGCAAAAAAAAAAACAAAATTAACAAATATTTGATATGGAAAATAACGACTATAAATAAGACGCATAACAAAAAATACACAAGTACTTTACTATGTTTGTTAAAGAGAAAGTTGCTCTGGTAACCGGTGGTGCTTCCGGTATTGGTTTATGCATCGTTAAAGAACTGCTGAGAAACGGCTCGAGGGTAACATTGTCTAGTTTTGAAATTCCCAAATTAAACTTTTTTCAGGGCGTCACCATAGCCGACATAAATCTCGAACAGAGCCAACAAGTGGTAAAAACACTGACAGAGGAATTCGGTCCGAATCGGGTGATTTTTGTCAAAACCGACGTCACCAAGAGACAAGATTTTGAAGGTAATTCTTACATTTTTTTTACATTGTAATCGATTTCTTCCAAACAGATGCCTTCAAGAAAACGATAGAAATTTTCAAAAATGTCGACATATTGGTGAACAACGCCGGTATTTTGAACGAAGAGGATTGGGAGCATTTAATCGCCGTTAATTTTGTTAGTAGAAAATGATTTTTGACAAAAAAAATATATATACATTTATATACATTTCAGAACGCCACAGTGCAAGGTTGTCTACTTGGGATGTTCGACTATCTTCCTAAATACAAATCCGGTTCGGAAGCGGTGATAGTAAACATGGGTTCGGTCGCTGGTATTACTTCTTTATATTCTTGTCCCATATATTCAGCGACTAAACATGCGGTTCTTGGTCTGTCCGGTGGGTTCGGTGTTCCGTTACATTATGATAAATTTAAAGTACGATTTATTACAATTTGTCCTGGACCCACAAACACCGCACTTGTTAGTGCTGCCAGTAATATTAAATTGCTACCTGATTTCGAAACAATCTTCAAGAGTGAATTTGCAACATGGCCAGTTCAAAAGTGAGTGTTTATCTGTTGATTTTTGTTCATTGCACATTAACTGAATTGAATTTATCGTTACCAATGTTTATAGACCAGAAACTGTCGCCTTTGGTTTACTTAAAGCTATAGAAGAAGGTCCAAATGGTTCTTATTGGGTAATCAATGGTGACAAAGTTGTACAAGTACATATTCCAGATGTGTTAACTTCACATGATATAAGACTTAAAATATAAATTTACTTTCTACCTTAAATATACTTCTTTAAATACTAATTGAAGCCCTAGATCAGAGATGGCTGGAAAAAAAAAATAATAGTCAATGCCTCAAACAAAATTTTCCATCTACAGGATTTCTTGTAAATTTAAGGGTCATAAAAAATAAAGGATTAATATATTTATTTGAAAATCATAGATTTTACATTACAAAGTCTGACTCGTATCATTTCACAATACAATACAAATGTCTAATATTAACGATAATCGACAATAAATACACTTTCTTTATGCAAGATTTTCTCCTTTTATTAGTTTGCTGATGATTAGAACAACCCAGTACACACCAATTACATACCAATAAAAAATTAGATGAATAAAATATATGAAAAAAAAAATCTAAGGTTGTTCTAATGAACACCAACCAGCTCCATATAATATATATTTAATACAAAAAATTAAAATACTTTCCTATATTAATTTGTTCAGTTACTTAATCGCTCGATTTGCAAGTTCTCAATAAACGTGCCAAAGTACGAAATAACTACCCTTACTGTATATAAAATAAAGTTATCACCTATTTTTAATCAAATACTGACAGCAGGAAAATTGACAAAATTACTAATTGCAATATCCTTAACAACTAAAATTAATATAAAAATTATAAACGAAAAAAAATTAATTGAACAGCGCCTACGCATTTGAGAAGACATCACAGCTCACCACTTATAAACTCAATTATTTACGAATTTCACATAATATCACCAATTAAATATCCTGCGTCAGCATTTCTCATACTTACTTGTCGTCAGATCTCTTCTATTTATCTGACACTGTAGCGTTCACTTTGTCTTGATTATTCATGGAAGTTTGGGGATTTTTACCTTGGTTCTGTCTACTTGTAGCAGGCTGATGATCTCGTCGAGGTCCTTGATTCCTATAACCTCCGCGGAATCCGCCACGATAACCCATACCTCTAAAACCACCACGTCCACGATATCTGAAACGCAATATTTAAAAATTATATAACCTCAAAGTTTAGGTAATAAAGGGCTTATGATATAAACATTAAAATAAGTTATAGTTAAAATTTGTCCTGTGTATATGTAAGGGTCTTCCATCATAAAAATAAAATTTTATAAATATGTAGAAACAAACCCTCCACGTCTTGTCGAAGCGACACCAAACGTCTCAGAATTTAATTTTCTTTCCGTCCGCCAATCGGTGCGTTGCGAGCGACCCTTCGACCGTTCCACCGCTTCACAAGATATATTATCAAAAAACGATTTGGCTTTATCATAATAAACTTCGTGTTCTTCTTCTGGTTCACCTTCTCCAGCTCCTGTTTCATTTCCAGAATCATCCTTTTTATCACTATCGCCATTTATTTCAGGCTTACCGTCATCGATTTTTACCTACACAACAATATCAATATCAATGTCACTCTGTACATAGTTCAATAATCATATACATATAAGACTTCACTACATAGTAAAAATAATTAAATGAGTGTTTACCTTTCCTAACTGAGTTCGGAGCTCTTCAAACTCAGTGTTTGCCTGCTCGAAATCATAATCATTGTCGAACTTGAGCGTATTTTTCCCTTTTACACCCTGCTGACCACCTTGTGGTTTGAAATTTCCCCTCGATCTGCCACGTTGTCTAACTTGTCCCCTCGGCATCCAATTGCCTTGCCTTTGAACCTGATTACGTTGTTGCTGTTGATTTTGCTGCTGATATGGTTGCTGGTGCTGTTGATGATGCGACTGTTGTTGATGATGTGATTGTTGTTGATGATGTGATTGTTGTTGATGATGCAACTGTTGTTGATGTTGGTGATTCTGGTGGGTGTCCGACCGACCCACACTTCTGTGCAACTGCTGATTTTGATTTCTTTGATCCTTGATCAACAACAAATATAAATTTTTGTAAAATTAATAAAATAAGGTAAAGAATTTCTCACTTTGATTTCATACACACCTGCGCTTGTACGTCTCCTCTGGAATCCCTTCGTTCCTTGTGCATGATGGCTCCTCTCTGTCCGGGTGGTTGTATCGGGCGGACGACTTTTTTATCATCCTTTTTATTTCCGCTGACCTGGACACCTTGATCGTTGGTGGGTGAGTGTCGGGAGCCCACACTTGCCGGTGTGGTACTTCTTGAAGCTCCTCCTCCAATCAAATCTAAAATAGAAGCTACAACACTGAGATACTACGTAAGCAAATGAAGCAACATCAACTAACACTAAACTACACACCAAGCAAAAGCACTTTATACTTAAATCTACAATTATAATCTTGTGATAAATACTATTTAAAATGCAAAGTCTGTAATAGGAATACCAAATTCATAAAATAAGCTCTATGGTGGAGTTAAATTAGGAATTTTTATTATTGTAAAGGATTAAGGATTAATAGTAAGTTTGCTACTCCAACAATAAAACATGCATTTTCTACAAATAATCACAAACCTTTCACAGTTTTTTCAGCTAAGCTTTTTATTTATCTGCAAAAACATGGAGACTGCACATTTTTTTTGCATTACAACTTAAAGCAAAAAGCTCTGAATTACTTTTAAATTTGAAATTAAAACTACAAAGCAAGTTGTAAAGCAGCAAGCTTATAATATTAAGGTTTACCGTGATCGATTGGCCGTGGAGGTTCGATAGCGGGGGACAGGTCTGTAGGAGGAACCACCGGTCCCGGCATAATTAACTCACTTGGCTTTGTGCTCGGTAGACGAGAATCCCTTGCAAGATTCATACTGGGTGCCAAATTGGCGCTAATGCCCCCCATAGCACCATAAGCAGCCCCATATTGACCAATCTGCGGCGGCATGTGTCCCAAAACGGGATGTTGGAAACTCGGTTGAAATTGCGCCTGGCTAAGCGTGGGCGGCACCGAGAGTTGCATAATAGCCGGATCGTTGGGTAACGTCGGCACATTGTTAACAACCCTTATATCTTTGATATCCGAGCCCCTGAACAAGATGTAATCGTAGACTTGATTCTGAGGCGCGACTGGGAATTGCGTATCGCGATCTTCAGTCCCAAACGAACGAACTATAATTCCAAAAAAATGTAAAAATGTCGTAGGTGTAAAATTGAAAATGTTACCTGAAGCCAAAGCTATTGTACATTCTTGGGGATCGACTGTAAATAAACGGCCTTCATATCTAATATCCGCTTTCGATATTAGACTTATTTTGGAGCCCAGCTCCGGCATTCCCGCACTCATGTTTGCAAAATGCGTTGAAAGTCACGATGCAAAAGATATCGATGGATTCAATCGCCAAACTGAGCGAAAATCAAAACTAACAGCCACAAATGGCGAATCAAAAAACAGCTGAAGAAATCTAAAATGACGTATACAACGTACCAATAAGAAAACAAAATCCCCAGGACGATTACGTAAAGTGTCAAAATAAGAAATTTGTTTCATATCGTTTGTCCAAACGATTTATGACAGAATTCTTGTTGAAGAAAGCGATTCTTATAGGACGTTGTGATTAGTGGTGTACCGATAGATAAAAGATATTTGTCAAAGTTCACCGCTCACCGCTGCCTTCAAGTCAACATGGCTGCTTCAGTAGGACGGATTTGCGGTGCTGGACTTTTAAAACCAAATAACGGGCACGTTATCAATCAGGTACGGTTGCGTTAATTTCTACCAAACGACCTTTAAATTCTTTGCCAGCCTCAGTTAAAATTTTTCAAAATATTTTTTTTCCCGTTACAAATCCATAACCAATTACACACATTTATCAATGAATCAGTAAAAACGCCTTTTAAACGTTCCTCTGGTTGTCAAGCGGATAAATCATCCACTTTTCAAATGCGGGATTACATAACCATTTTATCAGTTAATGTCATTTTAGATCAGTAGCTTTTCTACTACGAGGGAATGGACAAAAGGCAGAAAAATGGTAAGCGTTTGTTTCATTTCGTAAGACATGTACAAAAACTCATTTTTAGTTGTTGGCGACGCTGGGCGTTCTAACAGGTGGTGCTGGTGCATTAGCTTTTGCACTCGATCAGTCTGTCCGGGCTTCCGAGTTAGAATTACATCCGCCGAAGAATCCATGGTATCATAACGGACTTATCAGCTCTTTGGATCATGCAAGGTAAGTTATGTGTGTAACTTTGTTTTATTTTATAATGATACTTTGAGTTGTACTAAAGAGTCTGATTTTGTGTTTTTTAATTATTAATAAATTAATTATTATTTTACAGTGTACGAAGAGGTTACGAAGTCTACAAACAAGTATGTGCAGCATGTCATTCGATGAAATATGTTGCTTATCGTGATTTAGTTGGGGTGACCCATACTGAAGATGACGCAAAAGCTGAAGCTGAAGATATTATGGTGACTGATGGACCCGATGATACGGGCAACATGTTCCAAAGGCCGGGAAAACTATCAGATTATTTCCCAAGTCCTTATCCAAATGAAGAAGCTGCCCGTGCTGCCAACAATGGTTCATTCCCTCCAGATTTAAGTTACATCGTACCTGGCCGTCATGGAGGTGATAATGTTTTTTGTTATATATAGTAATTTGTGTAGTAATGTATTATTGTTTATGTAGGTGAAGATTATATATTTTCCCTTTTGACGGGTTACTGTGATCCTCCAGCTGGTGTGGTTTTAAGAGAAGAACAACATTACAATCCGTATTTCCCAGGAGGTGCAATTTCTATGGCTCAATCCTTATTCAATGAGGTTATTGAGTATGGTGATGGTACACCTGCCACTGCCAGCCAGTTAGCTAAAGATGTCGCTACTTTCTTAAAATGGACATCAGAGCCAGAACACGATGATCGTAAAAGAATGCTCATCAAGGCATTTGGTATGTTTACGATGTTATCTGTGCTCTCTTATTACTTGAAACGTCATAAGTGGTCAGCCATCAAGACTCGCAAGATCCAGTTCAAGCCCAAGAACTAACGCTAGATAAATTAGAGACCCTTTCATCATAGTGTGCTATGTGAGAAGTTCGTAATTCAATTTGCCGAAGTTTTAATTTTGTGTTGTCCATATGCAATGTTTCGACTTTGTAAATAATTAGGAAAAGTTCAATAAAGAATGGAATGCACCCCCAGTCAGTATGTCCTAGTGCGTTAATTTGTAATTTCGTTTACCTCATTTTAATAATTTATGATTTAGTGTTATTACTTATTACTATTGTTAGTATCAAGTTTTATTTTGAAATTAAAAGTTTTGGAATTATGAACTATTTGTTACGAATAAATTTGAAAATAAATTGAATTTTTTATGGCGTTTTTTTTTTATTTTACAGATAGTTTTATAAAAATAATTTTATTGTATAACTACTACCACAGTGTGCTGCATTAAGCGTATTCGATTTATAGGGGTCGGTGACTGGTCGGTCGCTGGTTGGTCACTCGTTTGAGGGACCAGAGACCTGCGGTATGTGTAACGCCAACATAATCGAATACAAACGGTAAGCGGTCACTAGTCTGTTCCTTTCTGGAGCTGATGTATTGTATTGGAGCACGATGTATTGTGTTATTGAAATTACTATTAAGGATTTTATGAATAGTTTTATAAATACCGTATTGCGACAATAAAGACAAGCCAAGCCTAGTCATCTACCAAAACGTATTTTAGTGGTGTTTAAGTGGTTATTTGGAATTACATATTTGTTTATTTGTTCATGTTTTAAATAAATATTTATAACATTAAATTTATAGGTATCAAAGTTTCAAAATTATTTATCACGATAGTCATAGCAACGGAAGACAAGGGATGATAGGCACATCACTTTCTGTAAAATCGAGTGTTCTAAAATAATGATTTTGTCGGCTTCGGCAGTGGCTAGTAACAAAATTATCAAAAATTAAATTTGGCGGTATTTTTTGAAAAAAAAAAAAGTTTTCGATTGCAAATTACACTGAACAAATAAGTTGCTTTGTGCTTTACAATCTTTACGTACTCACTTTAAAATGATTCGAGTTAAAAACTCGATATTATTAGAAATATGAGTCAAGATAAATTCACTCAATGTACTGTAACACCGATCACATAAATTAAATGATTTGTGCCACATTAGTGCATTGTAATACGGACTCGAATCACAACAATACAATTTTTATAGTTTTAATGCGGAAATTCCAGAATGAGCGGTTCGGAAATAAAGCATTCCCTCCGTAAAATGGAATTCCCATCCTGCGCGAAAGAGGCATTAAACAAAATAGGTGATTTAAACTATAAACGTTAAACACGTACCTAACCTAAAAATTTCAGGTCAATTGATATGCGGCAGGGTCTTAAATTTAAAACACATGGATTTGGCGTTAGATCTGATGGCGGAATTCGTATTTTGCGAAGTGGATCGACGAGGAAATAAACGTGCGACGCCCCTAAGTTCCCTCACTGAATTACAGTTATTGGAAGTGTTGTCCGATTACTTCAACAATTCATTAAACGAAGCGTCGAAAAATACCGTTTTCCTGTCGCTGTTCAGCGCGACCGTTGCGAATTTAAGGTCAGCAATTTTAAGTAAATTGATTTCTGTTGCGATCGGGATACCCTCACAATCAGTTTTAGTGTCGGCAAGCGCTTGGATGCAACAATTGGGTAATGTGTCAGTTAATAGTTGCAAATTAGCTGAAACTATAGTCAAAGATTATTTCGTGTTGGTTCCAACTGTTACACAACGATTAAACGTCTTACCTCACATTGCACCACAATTTACTGCAAATTTTTTGACGGCAATTGGGGAAATATACTTTACGGACAATAAAGGTCACATCAGTTTTCCACCTGATAGTTTATTAGAAACTGTAACAATTTGGGTGAACGATAATCACAAATTATGCGTTGCCGCACAGTTAAGTCCTTCATCTTTACCACAAGGTGCCATTCCCATGGAACCGACTTCACCCATCGCAGGTTTACTGAAATGGACCATACTTGCACCCATTTATCAAAAAACTTCAGAGATTTACGCCCAGTTACATTTGGCTCTATTGAATAGCATTTTGGAAATTCCCGTAATGAATCCACCGAGAGCGGTTGCCGCCAAACATCTGACAGTTCCTGTCGGTTACATTTGTAGATACGTTTTAGACTTGCAGAGTCGTTCGAAAAAGGAGGGTTTGGATAAGGCGAGATTGTTGTTGGAAAACAACGAATTGCAGCTTTCTTTGGACAGGTATTCACAGGCTATTCAGGTTGCGTTGTCTGTTAATTGCGTTTATGGAAACGTCGATGACTTGTTGAATCAGTTGTGTCAGTTGCCGCAAAATAAATTGTTAAGTATTGTTATACGTACGAAGAAACAGAATAAATGATTTTTGAATTTTCGATGACGTTCCGAGAAATTTTTTGAATTCCCAAATGAATTTTCTTAGAATTTGACGAGTAAAATTAAATCACTGAGTTGACTCTTAGTGGAACATTTTTGTTTTCAAGAAACAAGGGTTGAATAATAAAATAATTTTGTGAAACAATAAAGTTGGTTTATTGTTTCAATCGGCGAGTTAAACTTAATTATAAATAAATAATTTTGCAATTAAAAATTTGTTTATTGATGTATCACATTGCAAAATTAAAATTGAAATTTATCCTAAAAAAATGTAGAATTTTGTCATGTTCATTTACAAAAATATGCAAGATAATGATAACAAAGGAATGTATAGGTTCACATGAATAAAAAAAATGTAGCTACCACCTTGTAAAAACTAAATGTAAATGGTAATACTTTTTTCTTAAAAAATGCAGGTATAAGCAAATAAGTACAATTTATATATAATCAGTAGGATTTACGCAATTTTTCTAATAAAGTTCCAATAAAATACGATAACAATCGATGTAACAATTTGTAACTTCACAACTTATTCGTAATAAGGCATACGTTCGAAAATAAATAAATTGGCAAGATCTAAACACCGATTCTAATCCTAATGTAATCCGATATCTTACGTGGATCGGAATTAATAATTTAAATCTATAAATTTTTTAAACAAATCAAGGTTCGTCCTAAAATATATATACTGCACCAACTAACAATAATTCTTGGGTCGTAATTCAGTCGATTAGCATTTATCACCTACTTAAAAATTAAGTATAAAATATGCCTGTTATCAACTACGAAAAATTGAGGTCGTTAATATCATATGTTTAATTACATAACATGAACACTTACAATGTAAAATTTGACACCCTTAACACTATAAACTATAAAAACACATTTGTGGCATTTGTGGGAAAACCAATTCCTTAATTCAGTAACAATCGATAATAATTTCTGACAATTCATAGCCTTGGTTTTAAATCAACGATATGCAAAATCATGGGATTCAACTCCTCCGACTTGAAAACTAAAACCACATACTTTTGAGAAACAAATCCCCAACCTAATCACGTTGTCTTGAATGATTTCTTCATTTCCTAATGCGATTGATGAGTTTCCGGAAAGATGCCGTCCATTTGGTACGCGTCAGTTTGGCACAATCCGCTTCGTCGAGAGTGGCTTTTGGACAGAACTTGTCTTTTGGCGTCGTTCCGTTGCTTTTGTATTCGACGCATACGTCCGAAGAGAAACCGGAATCGCTGCCGAAACCGCGAAAAGAACAATTTTCTCTACCGCTATCGTTGGTTATGCGACGCAACACTTCGCAATTTTCTTGCACGCTGTGCGACATTGTATCTGACGTATCGTCCATGTACGTTATGGCGAGTTCGGCGAAAGGTACGCTGAGCGACGAACACTCGCTCGTCTCGGCAGTGCTTAAATGACAAAACCATTCGGATAGGCTTTCGCCTTCTGCGTGTATCGGCGAAGGGGGTGGTTTGATCATGTTTCTCATCTCGAGGAAAGGCGTTTGCAAGCAAGAAAATAACTTTTTTCTAAAATAGTAAATAATTAGCATCAAATTTACAAACAATAAATGGAGGAAGGAAACAAGCACAAAAATATAAAATATATAATAATATAAATATAAATCACACAGAAAAAGGTTTGGAAATTTGTGAAAAATGAAATGAAACACTTTTAATACTTACTCATATTTGTGCTGATTGTGGTGTGCTTTTGACATATTTCCAAAGACGGATTTCGTATAAGCGCAAACGGAACACTTCCGTCTTTTACAAGTGGCTAAATGTTGCATTGCTTTTTGAAATTGGGAACTTAACGTCGCGTTCTGATGGGCTACCAACTGTAAAAAAATAATCAATTCAACGTTAAAACACCGAATGAAAAGCTCACCTGTTTGTCAGATGAAGACTCTGAATTTTGTGAAAATCTTTTTTGCACGTGGTTCGGGTACTTCGCCAAACATTTTCTTTCGAACTCCAAGGCTTCTTTAAGCTGATCATTCTGGAATTTGCTTAGTTTTAATTGCCAATTGGCCATGCAAATCTATGTAATTATGTAAACAAAGACATCTAAAATTAATCGACTTGACACATCTTGATTAACAAACACGTGCGTTCGTCCTACATAACAAGATTGAACGTGGATACGTAATTACTTGGGCAATTCCCTTGTCGGAAATTTATATGAGATGCACGAATTGGCCCGTAGAAAATTTCAAGAAAACGCGCTCGAAGTGAAATTAACAATGCGACACGTAACTGTGTCGAACATGACACAATCAACGCTAGAAAAATCAGTGTCATGGCATGACGCATACATTAAAAATGGCCATACCTCCCGTTCTAAATTTTCCTTTTCGTTTTTGATCTTCGTCATGTGTTGGAAGACCTCCTGTCGGGCGATTTCCAATTTTCTTCTCGTGAATTCGGACTCGCGAGCCTGTTCTTTCAGCTTGAAAAAAATCGGATAAGTAAATTTTAAATAATTTGAAATTAACTCACCAGTTTTAAAGCTTCGTCTCTTTCCTTTTCAATTTGTTGTTTTTGTTGCAAATATCTTTCTATTTCAGCTTTTAACTGCAAGAAAATGGGACTTTATTTTTTTATTAATTACTGATTCATTTCAAAAACAAAAAACGCGTGCCGAACAAATGCGACATGAACTCTTCGTACGTGTTTTGTTTCGTTATCACTATCAGCCATCTAGATGGAATGCTATAGCGAACGTGCAAATACGTGCGAAGCGAATTTCCTCGATCGTAACGATGAAACATTCCCATTTCGATCGCCAAAGGCCGACAGGGTTCACGACGCGCGAACAAACTAAATTCCCAGGCGTATTAAAAACGCAATGGAAAGTGCCCACATGTGCGCGTGATAGTATCTATTTTCTAAGGGGCACGACTACATAACGCGTAGAAAGTCGTCTTTTAAAATTTCATAGCGTAGCGATTAATTTCAATTTAAATTCTTTCATCGTTTCATTCAAAAATTCAAAATTCGAGTGGCGGCGCGCCCCGCGGCGGATTGAACTTGAACTATCATCGAACTAGTTTTATGGGTTACGCGTCGTCAATTCCCACGCATTAACGAACCAAACGGTTTTTATCAACGTGCAAGGTCCAAAGAAAACCGTGCCGTGCGAATAGTTCCCACCTTATCGCATTGTTCCTCAAGATAAACGACCCGTTCCAGCTGCACAAAAACGTCATCTTCTTTCTCCCTCAGCAGACATTCGTTCGACTCCAACCTCCGCGTCAGTTCGTCCCTTTGTTGGATCAAACCGTCCCTTTCAGTCTGAAAAGTTAAAACATAAATCATCGCAGTACGGACACCGCTTTAATCGTTATTGTAACCTTACCAGTGACGCTCAAACTTTTTGATGAGCATTTTCCCAATAAGTAATAAAAACTCCCAAAATCACAGCAAACAAGGATTTTTTCGATACTAACCTTAACTTCATGGTACTTTTCTTCGAGATAGTACGCGATGTTTCGAGCTTCTTCGTATTTTTGAGAAAGATGCAAATATTTGTCGTAGTGTTTCTTGAATAAAACAAATCTGCAATCAGTAAATTCAACGGTCAACAGTCGTCCAATCACTCCTATTAAAAAAATCTTCATCAACTATGGTTTCGAGTTTTAGTCCTCATCAGCATAGCTTTTGTAGATAGCGAGTTTTATTAATTAGACTAAAATTTTATTAATTAGACGAAATACACGAAATTTTGAACCACATTCTTTATTTTAAATTTAAATTTTTGATAAACTTTACATTTACGCAGTTGAGTTCGATGGTTCTATTTTTAATTAAAATTTTTACTTTTAATTCAATGTAGCCCCAAACCCCAAACTCAATAAATTACATAACGGTACATTCACCCCAAACGAAATCGTGAGTGCCCATTCTTTTGTTTGTGCAACAACGTCCCCGCTTACAATAATACGACATTTATGGACTTTCATAACTTGCATCCATCCAACCGCCGCGCCGAGTGCATATAAATAACATACCAACCTCAAAAAATGACAAAAACCGCAAACACCAAAGAGGAAATGAAACAATAGGAGCGTCAGGAAGCGATCGTTTACGTTCACCGTTTGTCGTATATATGAAGGGCGTCTGGATCGGTTTCGGAGCCACCGCGCGCTTTGTGGTGATCCGTTTTCTTTTCGAAACGATTCGATTGACTTTCTTTCGGAATGACGAAGCACAAACGTAAATATGGATACAGTTTCTTGATTTTTTTTTTTTTTGTGAAGACGTGTTAATTGCAAGCCCAACATCGAAAGCAATTATATTTTAATTAAAATGTACATGATGCACATTACGTGTTGTATGACGTCACATAATCCCAGAAATTTGTCATGTAAATAGACCGATAGAATTATTATAACGTAAGAGCACACAGCCATTTAAATTTAATGATTTATCATAAACTTAAACGAATAAAAATAGAATACAAAATTAAGAATGTATCCTTCGATTTAAGCCTTTTAATTCCATTGTGAATATTATCTCTATTACACAATAAGACCAACTTAAACA
Organism: Lethrus apterus; assembly: GCA_018397195.1. Taxonomy (NCBI): domain Eukaryota; kingdom Metazoa; phylum Arthropoda; class Insecta; order Coleoptera; family Geotrupidae; genus Lethrus; species Lethrus apterus. The sequence continues at coordinate 14,792 of JAFFZR010005279.1, forward strand.
ATAAAAATACGTGCCGCTTTTTATAAATAAAAAAAAACATGAAAACAAACTTATCTTGTCAGATTTAATGACTCGACGCAATTACATAATTGTATTGACTTCGTTTTTTCCATTGCAGGAGTTCTTTTGTGATTTTTAAGTTTTGGTTGGACAGTTTTAATTGCTCTCTTTTAACGCATTTTTTGCTAATATTTGGGTTACTTTTTGAATTTTAATTCAATTTCCCCCAAACAAATTTTACCCAATCCAAAGTTACGCCACTGCTATGACTATTGTTTTAAAGCCAATTATTGTTGTTTTACATTTTGATATTACAATATCAATTTTGTTGTAGTTTTTAGGTTTAATGTAATATTTCTTTAAATATTTTGTGCCTTTCTGTTCTAATTTGTATTTAAACTGTCCATTTATACATTAAATGTGGTTATTTTTGTGGTCCAATTTTTAGAAAAATTAGTTTAGTAACAATCAATATTTAGATAATTTTAGTTCTAATTTCTGGACTTTTCGTATTGACATTTTACACGTTCTTTCTGTCATTTATCTGTCAATGTTTTTTTTTACGGTTCTAACATGAGAGTTGGGTTTATTGTTTGTTTTGACGTTTAACTGTCAGTATTTATGTTATTTTTATGGCTTTCAGTTTTAATTTATAGTTTCGAACTGACATTTTAGACGTGTAAACCTGACGTTTTTCTAATTTCTAGAAAGTTTGGTGACATTTTGTGGCATTAGTTTTGACCTGTCAATATTTAGATATTATTAGTGTCAAATTCTTGGTTGATAAAATACTTATCTTTTTTTTTTTTTTTCCTTTTCTTGAGCGTGCAACCAATTAAAACGCAAGTTGTGCAATAAAATATATTTATTACAACACACCAAATATAATAAATATAAAAATGTGTTTTGTAATCTTTATCAAGCAATAAATATATTTGACATTTGTTATATTTTATAAGTCGTAACGTGGGACGCAATAGGGTTTAGGAAATGTAAAGTTTGATTCATTAATTACTTTTATGTTTAAATATTTCAACCTTTTGAACTAATTGATGGAACAAATTCATAGTAAACTATTTTTATAAAAAGGTTTCCATAGCAAAATATAACAAATGTCAAATATATTTATTGCTTGATAAAGATTACGAAACACATTTTTATATTTATTATATTTGGTGTGTTGTAATAAATATATTTTATTGC
>JAFFZR010005281.1:0-15748 GCA_018397195.1 Lethrus apterus
CCTGAATCATAAAATTTATGTCCAATATTTTTATTTTAGGATACTTTTAAACTGAAAAATATTTTTTTACATTTATAAATAGCTTAAAGATAATATTATGTCGGGGAACATTGGAGTAACACAAATTTTAGAATAAATGAATTTTAAACAGATCCTTTTTAAATACGGTCGACCCTTCTGTTCTTTTTAAACTCGACGTGCGTTTTATTGGTACGACATTTACTCTGTCAATGATTGTACTTACTCGTAGTTGTTATTAAGCACATGATTCGCGGTAAAGGGTTTCCCCAAAAATCGGGTTCGATAAAAACCGGTTAATCGGTTTGCGGATTTTAAACCGGTTTTGAAAGCGGCTTTAAATCCAATTTTAAGAAAAAAAAAACTCTTTTTTGAAATTGATTTTCACATCTAGTTTCCTAAACCGACCCTTTTTAGAAATCGGTTTTATTCATGCATTTTTAATCATATAATTTCTTAATAAGGCTTTCGCGGCGGTTGTGTCGTTGTTGTCGTTTTTTGGTATCCGGGTTCGAACCATGTCATTTTGATGTTTGCTGCGGGCATTTCGTGACATCATCATCAGGGCAACCACTATCGTGACATCATCATTAGGGCGACACAATTGTTTATTTATTCATAAAAATTTGTCTGAACTTTTCAGTGATAATAATTGTGTCGCCCTAACGATGTCAGTTTCTTAGCGATTCAATTCTTCCCCTTTTTCAAATAAAGCAGAAAAAATTCGTATTTGAAGAAATTAATTCTAAAACAAATGGCTTTGGCTTCGCATGGGTTGGGTTGGGTCCTAAGCGAAATTTCTCCAAATATTTTAGAAAATAATCATTCGTATGAGTCCAACCTCACGCAACAAATTTTTACATCGAGAAATTATTTTATTTTTATTATTTTTCAATTTATTATTAAACTTATACGATTCCAAAGTTGTATTTTGATGTTGATGAAGGCCTGAATAATTTTGTTCAAAAAGTTGTAATAGGTTGGTTTATTGAATAACTTCTTTCAAATTTAAAATTTTTGAGAAAATCTTCAATTTTTAATATTTTATAATAAACCGTTTTTTGGATCAACACCAGTGGGAAAATTGAAGATATTTTACTGTTGATGCTGATTTCTGATTTGTAGGTGGAATTGGTATTGTCCAACAAATTGTGAAGGAAAAAGGAAAAATATTTCTTTTGTCGTTTTGTAGTTTTAGGCACTCTTCCTAACTTCTGTTTCATTTTCTTGGTCTTTGTTATTTTCGTGCAAGAAAAAATGTTCATATTTGCGTTGTTGACGACCAACAACCGAGCTTTCAAAGATAATTACAAAATCGGCAGCAAAAATTGATGTGAAATATTATTTTTTTTTTTGTGAACAAGCCTGATGATATTCCATGTCGTGAAAGACATTGCCCAATATGTTTTGAAGATGCAAGAAAAATTACTTTATGATTTTGGTCATTTCAAATGTTTCAATTTTTAAAATTTTTTCACATTTAAAATTTAGACTTACAAGACTGTTTGCTTTCTTCTTTTTGGGAAATTACTTTGAGCCAAGAAAAAAATTTGGTGTTGGTCCCAATACACTTCCTTGCGGCACACCAAATAATAATGGTGGAAATGGAGTCTTACAGTTTATTTATTTATTTATTTTACTTATTTATTATAAAATTACTATTTTATAAAATCATCAAACGATAAAAATAATTACAAAATTTTGAAGAAAGAAAATTTGTACGTTTAAATTATACAAAATTTCATACAAATCTCAATCAAACTAGAAAATAAATATAGTAGACCTACTTCTTCGTTAAACAGTGATCCAGACTGTAAGAAATATGACAATATCAACATTAAACTTGTTTAGTAGGTACGCGATCCGTCCGGAATGTATTTTATGAAATGATTATAAATCCGCAAGTTTACTTCTAGATAGAACTGTGGTTTTTACGGTCGAAGAAGTGTAGATACATTTCTTCGACCAACGATGTTTCACTTTTACTTTTAGTGTAAAATAAAATTTGCAAAAAATCTTAAATATCATCGTTCTGACGTTTTATATACAGTATGTCCACTATCCATTTATATTGCAAAGTTAAGCCTGAACGAATTTTTTACAATTCCCATCGCAATCCAAAAACTGACAGTAAATAGCTTATTAAATTATTTCAATTTCGAACGTTTCGTATTACATTTGCACAAACGCATCGCAGTCGGTTTGTTTTTGTCCGTCGATCGATGCGAATTCAATTCGAACGCAGCTCGAAATAATAAATTAATACGCACGGACGGAGAAACACAGGCGGGTGTGGGTTGAGCGCGACGTCAAACAATATAACGTATGAATAAATTCGATATTGAGCTCTAGCGGCTTTGTTAACAATATTTTGCTGTCACGCTAATGCTGATTTAAATGTCGCGCATCAAAAATAATATATTTACCGTCCGAAAGCCGTAAATGCCCGGGAGAGAAAATTTTATTTATTTTTCGAAATCGATTCGTTTTTTTTTTTTCGAATTAAAACGCGTTCGGATAATGTAATTGCAAGTTTTGCAAACGTTTTAGGTTCGGAAACAAAAATTCCATCAAATTTGCAAGATGCGCCGGTGAGTTATCGGATAATTTTCCTAATGTATTTCACGTTTGCCAAACCGACCGAAGCGGTTTCGTCGGACGCTTTTCATCAACGCGGAGCGACTTAAAAGAAAAAAAAAAAAAACGAACGCAAAGACGGTACATTTACAACCCTTGACGAGGTCGACTCGTCCAATAAGAAAAATATCGCCGACATCTGGTTATCTCGTTGAGTACTGGAGAAAAATTACGCTCTTCCGCCGCACAATGGACGCCGGATGCTTTCCGTCGGATCGAGATACGCGACGGACATTTTTCACGAAGATTCACCTTTGTTTCCTTGGAAGTTGGCCCGCATTAAGTTGACGCGCGCGCGCCCCTAATATTAATTTATCTCGTGGGGCCCCGGATTATCCCGGATTACGCTTGTCTGCGCGTGTTTACGAACGCTTCAGTTTTATTCACTACCGCCGGCAGTTATTTTCTATTTTATCGTAAGTTATTAACGTGTACTCCGGAGTAGTTTATCGGGATTCGTGCTGGAAACTTTCGACGACGTGTGTTTCGAACATTATTTACGTTTTTATTGTTTGTTTGTATTTTCTTTCTTGAACTTCCAATGTAGGAACGACTCCAAATAATATAATTGTGTAATAAATTTTTCCATTGATTTTATAAATAAATATACAGACTAATTGATGAAACAAACTTATAATATACAAAGCTTTAAGGTGCAATGACGTCATTTTCGATTTTTTTAAATGACACCTCTTATTTTTTTCTTTTGCTTTTGATAGACCTCCTTGATGTTTAAGTGGTGATTACCGAATTAATTCTTCACATAAGAACTTTTCTGAAAAAAATAACCTTTTTCATACAAAAAATTAAAATTTTTGTTTAAAAGAAAAAATTTATATGTGTTATTTATTCAAAAAAATTGTTATGTAAGGTACCAATTTTTTTACATCACCGTTTATGTAGTAAGAAGGTCTATTAAAAACAGAAGAAAAAAGTGGGGGTAGTCATTTAAAAAAAATTATGATGACGTCATTGTGCAAAAACAAATGACGACATTTCAAAAAAATTAACGTCAGAAGACGGCATTTTAAAAACAAAAATTGACCTGTCCGAGCGATTTTCTTAAAAACATTATAGAACGCTTTTATGAATTTTGTTCCAAACTTTAACACCACATTGTATAATAAAACCTTAATGCGTACCATAAACGATATCTTCAGCGAAGCCAACTGTGATGGCATTGCACTGTAAATTGCGACAAGACGCTGACAAGTATAAATGACAAGACAATGAACCAAAAAATACACCGACAAGCAAACAGGACGTTGAAACGGACTTTACACTCGACGCGTGCCATGCAAAGTCCTTAAGAACGAACTCGACGAAATGAATGAAAGTTAGTTAATTGTAATTGAGTAGTAGTAGTAGTTGTAGCGTAGGCAGTAGTAGACATATATACGGATAACAAAATAACTCTCCCGAAATGGTGTTTAAATTATTAACCAACGAAACCGACGCCGATCCCTTTTAAAATAAATTTGGTAGTGCTGGAAATGTTGTTTTATTATGTACGTATATAACCAATCCTTCAGGAATGCATATTATGGGATGGTGCATCCCATAATATGACGTAGTATGTATCGTTTATTTTTAGAATATTTAAGTTGACTTGTCCTATCCATTATACTGATTGAAATAGTGAACGTAATACAATTATTATTATTATTAATGCATGGACAGGAAAATCAATGGTCCCAAGACACTTATGGCGTTCCAACATTAATATTAAATTCAAGCATCCTGACATCACCAATTTTTAAAAGTTTTTCTCCTCCAAAGAAGAAGGTATCCAATCATTTAAAGAATATTCAATTTATAACAACGACACCCCTACATGTCGAGCCTTCCTTTACATGGCGATCCTTTGCCCTTACACAACAATTTGCAATTTTATGCAAAAATAATCGAATAACAAAAAATCATTTATCGTAAATTCTCTTATACAAAGTCGCACAGACGTCGTCGATCATTGTTTACGAGCAGGTCGTTAATAAATTCCCCGCGGTGGGGGCGCTCCAAACACAAAGATGAATTTATCAAAGCCGCGACAAAACCGGACGTAAAAACGCTGGGCGTGTTTCTGATGGCCATTAGTCGCGCGCGCGCGCGGGGAAAATAAACAGAAATGAAGATGATTTGTGCGGGCGACCCTATTAAAACCGAAAACGGAGGGTCGAACGCGCTAAAAGGAAAAGACAATAGATCGTGCGCGAATCCCTAAATGATAGGGGCTTTCAACGCAGCTGGGAGCTTTTAATGTTAATTTGTCATTAGTTGGTCGTAGTATGTTTTTTTTTAGGATGGTGATAATTATTCTGATAGTTAGCCAGCAAAATTTACAAAACGTGAATCGGGCACAGTTCAACACTTGGGAATGGGGCAATTCCGACTGGACCCATGGAACCTGGTCTTTGATGAGCTGGTAAGGCCAAGTGCCGAGGAAGGATATATCAAGGTCGCCGCATAGGCAATCTTGGTCCACGGGAAATCTAGGAGGGATCTGGAGGTAATCAGAACAGGTGCCTCGGAGCGGCTTCAGGGCTGGCTTGGCCGAAACAAGCTTAGTTTGTCACCGGATAAAACGGTTGGGGTTATGCTGAAGGGCAAGTTGGACAAAAATAGACGCCCTAATATGGGTCTGACCGGGAGTGCAATCTCGTGAAGAAGTGAACACATGCACCTTGGTTTGATTCTAGACGAATGGTTGACGTTCCTCCCCCACATTAAATATGTGAGGGAGAAATGCTGCAGGCTGGCGGGGAAATTCCAGAGGGTCATCAGGGTAGAGTGGGGTTTGAAGAAGAACACCATGAAAGTTATCTACAAAGGTTTATGTGTCCCGAAATTGCCCACAGGGTTCATCTAGTCCACTCGCGGAAGCATCTGTCGGCAGCACAGAGACCTTTTCTCCTGAGTATGAGAAGGGCTTGTAGAACTGTATCCACGGAGGCTCTACAAGTCCTTGAGGGTTGCATGCCAATGGACTTAGAAGTGCTGTTTCGCTCCGCGAACTAATGGCTGGATAGGGGAGAATCAACAACCGTTGGTGTGGGAATCCGAAAACAGAGACGTACATCATTCTGGAATGCTACCAATACCAGGATCTGAGAGTAGAAGTTTTTGCCGGGATCCCAATCGAGGTTTCTTCTGCTTTCTTGGCGGCGAACTTCGGGGACCTTTGCCGCCTCACTACTTGGCTCTTACGTCGGAAGAAGGAGATCTTGGAGGGGCTTCCCGGATGATTCCATACCTGAAAAAGTTAGTGTTAGTTCTCATTTAGTTTCGGGCAGGGGGGGGGGGAAGAGAAGGGAAAGTGAAGGTAGGAAGCTTCATTTATAGTTTTATTGGAAGTTTATATTTTTGTTTGATTTTGGTCTGCTGGGTTGGTGCGTGGTGTATTACATTTTCATTTTGCAGCCGGGGAATTATTTTTAAGTTTATATTTTTGCATAAATGCTTTTGTTTGGTTTCTTAGTTAGAATTTTTTGTTTAGTTGAGGAAGGCAAACTACTGCGCCATTAACACCTAGGCGGCGAGGTATAGGCTAACGCCCGGTACTCGCGAAGGAACACGCCAGTTCCTTAATTTTAGTCGGCTGGACCCAGGCTGGCATTTCTGCTCCAACCGAATAGGGAGAGGATGGGGCGAATGGTGAGCTTGGTGCCAGGCCACAATCACCACAAGCACATTCATACCATGAGAGTGGCTGATGACCCCGTGTGCAGCAAGTGTGGAAAGAAGGAATAGACCTCCACTCATATCCAATGTGTTTGCACTCGTAGGGCTAAAATGTAGACTTCTCGGAAAGCAATTCTCTTTTGCCGGACGAGCTATAGAATCGGGAGTACAACAGGCTGCTTACCTTTGTGGAGACAGCCGGGTTCTCCTAACGGATCCTTTAGGATGCGCATGCACAATGGTTTTTAGGAAAAACAAAAATGCTAAAAGAGATAAAAACTGAGCTACACAAGAAAGTAGTAAGATCATCCTTAGTTTATGGTAGTGAGTCCTGGTTCGGTATCGAACAGAAATAAAAGCAAAATATCAACTACAGAAATTAGATTTCTCTTCAGAAATGAAAGCGTTTAGTACAAAGAAATATGATTTTAGTAGAAATTGAAGAACTTGTATGGCTGGGACATCTCCACCGAAAGAAGGGGAATATCCAGAATATACGAAGCTAGAATACAAGAAATAAAACAGAAGAAGACTTCAAACTAGAGGGGAAGAACAAGGAAGACGGGCTAAATGGCTAAACGAGGAATACAATGGAGTGAAGTTGGGAATCTAGCACGGGAAAGGAACTCTTGGAAAAGAAAAATACATGAAATAATCCAATACTAAACGGTGTAAAAATTTCAGTTAAATAAATAATAATTCTTGAAGAATTATAAATTATAAACAATAGGTATTTAATATTTAATACCTATACTAATCGAATTTTGCTTCATTTTCATCGCTGTAATCATCCATATTCGAATAATGGTGGTGTTAGTTTTCGATGAATATGGCGGCGAAGGAGATTCAAATCGGGGAGTTTTACAAGGTGACGACAGCCCATCATTCAACGAATCATACAGATCTCCATTACTCGAAGTAGGCGAACCATCACGTACAGGAGAACTGGGAGGCCTGGGAGTGCATTCAAAATTCTTCCTTTCGATTCGTTCCAAATGTTAGTCACACGCCCTCTTCCTAACAGCAATAAGAACTCGCGCGATTTATCCTCCCATTTCGTAATCAAATCGACTTTTTTTCACCGATCGACGTCATCACTTTCTTGCTTCTGTCCTTCAATTTTTTTGAAGTGAACCGCCTCAAGGACCACGTTGGTGACGTCATAAACTACGTGACTTCGTGCTAAGTAGAGAAAGTTTTTAGAAATACAATTTAATATCAGTACAATTACAATCGAAGATGTGTAATAAATTCGATCGTAAATTTGATCGTACTTTTTCGAAACGAACTCGTACCCATCGGCAAAACAGATTTATTGTTGGAAATGAACCGGTGGATATTAAACCGAAAGGTGTAAAAGCCAAGGAAGGCATCGACTCCGAATTTTACTGTCGATCGTAACATTCGTAAAGAGAGCCGCAAACACGCCGACCGAAGGGCGTCCAACGCCAGTTTCGACGTTAATATCGGCGATCCAATATGCCGATCGGATTTATTGGGGACGCGCCGCGACGAAACCGTTGTGAGACACGTAAAGCGTAAAATGTTTTATGGCGCGTCACTAAGTAGTTACGGTGAGGCAGAGATTCCCTTTCAGTTAAATTAAATGAGTTTTCGGATGAATTTTTTCCAACGGATGGACGTCGCTTCGATCGTCGAGTCGCGTAATTTTTTCGAGCGTGAGTTTTCATAGTTTTAATGCCCTTGGACAAAAACAAAACGATTTCGGATTTAACAAAGTGATAAGACGTCTTGATTGATACGCGTCGAATGTTTGTAAAATCAAGCTTCGTTCGTGCAGGTGAATTTATTCGCACCTATCGATATTCGCCGCTGGAAATGCTAGAGGTTAATTGGATAACTTTCGTCGGCGAAGAATTTCCCAAGTTTATTTCGCCGTGTTGCGGAACCATTAACCGCCGACGTTCGGGCGGAATTTATTATTGTAAATTCCCCAGCGTAAATATTTTTAATCGATCGCCACTGTTGGTCGCCGCAGAGGGCGTGTTAATCGAAACAAATAAAACAAATATAACTTCAATTAAAATTTAAGTTAATTTACAAATATGCATAAATATATAATTGTCGAGAGCCCCACGTTGGGCGCCAATTTATTAATAGGAATAATTTACCAAACTTCAAATAAAAAATCTTCTATGCATATTTGTTGGCAAAAACCTATAACTACAACAAAAAATAATAAAAAATGACAAACGAAGAAAAGTTGTCCAAAACGAGTCCAGGGAATTTGAAGAACAAAAAATAATACGTAGTTGTTGTCAGGATCCCCACGTTGAGCGCCAAATTATTACTAGGAATAATTTATCAAACTTCAAATAAATTTTCTTCTATGCATATCTGTTGGCCAAAACGTACAACTACAACAAAGAATACTAAAAAATGACAAACGAAGAATTCTTCAATAAAACGAGTCCAGCGAAATTGAAGATGAATATATAGTAGTTGATGAAGTAGTAGAAGTTGATAAAAAGCAATGAAAATGTGCAATCAAAACGCAATTGTGTGTCGTAACAAATATATTTTTTATTAAATCTGATGTCTTAGTTAATCGAAACAAAAGTACGTAAAACAAATAACATAATACCTCATTTAAAATATTAGTTAATTTACAATTAGATATAGATATATAATTGTAAGAATCCCCACGTTGGGCGCCAAATTATTACTAGGAATAATTTACCAAACTTTAAATAAAAGTTCTTCTATGCATATTTATTGGCCAAAACCTACAACCTACAACAGAGAATAATAAAAAATGACAGACGATAAAACGTTCAATAAGACGAGTCCAGCGAAATTGAAGAGGAATAGATAGTAGTTGCCGAAGTAGCAGAAGTTGTTGAAAATCAATGAAAATGTGCAATGAAAACATGGTTGTGTCTTGTAACAAATATATTTTGTAGTAATTTTGAAGTCTTAGTTAATCGAAACAAAAGTACGTAAAACACTTAACACAATACTTCACTTCAAATTTTAGTTAATTTAAATATGTATTAATATATAATTGTCGGATCCCCACGTTGGGCGCCAAATTTTAATCACAACACGTCAGTTCTCCCATTTCGTCTGAGAAAACGACGTCGCTACCTCCGTAACTAAGAAGATAATGAACACTACGTTTCGGTAATGCGCCTGCAACAAACACTAATTATGCGGAACCGAGGGTGAACGGGGCCTTACCTTTATAACATCCGGGCCGTTCACGAAACGAGATCGCTTCCTCCGAAACTTTTAACGATATTACAAATGCGGAAAGTCAACATTGTTAGTCGTCGTTTTTGTTTGAACGCGTTCGACCAACTCGTCGGGATTTGTTTTCGCTCGTATCTTTGATGCACCGCCTAACTAGCGTTCGGACCTCACGGTAGCTTTTGTGCTGGGGATTTTTGTGGCGAAGCAGCCTCGACTGAAATTTCAGCGCGCGTAATGAAACTGCGTTGGGTTGACCGCGTTTTATGTGAAAGGACCATCAATCTTCCTTGAAATTATTACGACGTTCTTCGATGCATCGTGTAACGTTTGTCGTGTAATTGAAGATAGCCCCGTCATCTACCAAAAGACAGGTAACAATACCAATTTGACGTGCAGATCGATTACCAACTTCAAACGTGCGCTTAAGGGTATCGGTGTTAAAGATGACGACGTCGTCTCAAAAAGAAATTCACATTTTCTGTAATTTTCCAACAACGTGTATTTGAAATATTTATTTAATTTAATTTACTCGTTACATATTACTACTTTTTAAAATATGAATTTATGTCTTTTGTTTAACTCCGCTTTTCCGTGCGTCGCGTCGTACCTAACCATTAAACACAACCGTTCAAGAAAACAACGGCGCGCAACGATTGCGTCGTTCCATGCAAATTCGTCAAGAAACGGCACGCCAAACGACAGAAAGGTGCGTGCGCGCGAACAACGGCTTCTTCGTGCCGAACGTCGCGCGTCGCGGGATTACGTAAATTGGAATTAAGCGGCTTCATTATATAAATTACCGTAAAGTTGAAACTTAACGGCAACAAAGGCGAGAAACACAACGGCTGAAACGCGACGTTTCGCGAAAGGGGGCGCTTCGCGAAATATGTCGCTTCGCAAGGAACTCGTTGAATTGATATGCGAGGAATTTTCAAATGTGACGCGACGACGAAAAATTCCAATTTAGTAAAAAGGTCACGGACGATTTGCTATCAGTTTTACAATTTAATCAATTTGATATCAAAATATTGTAATGTATTCTATGCACGTTGTATCAAGTGAAAAAAAAAACATACTGATGGTGATTAAAAACCCGAAACCGGCGTTGACGATGAATGTAATATATTAAACCGACAGTTTATAACAAAAAAAAAGTTGCTATAATCTTGACTCGTTGGTGCAATTAAATAAAATGTGTACCCTTTTATTTACAGAAATTATTTATTAATATAGTTTATAAAAATTTAATTGACACAAAAATTTCTTACGCATACGTCGTTAAAGATTAGCTAAAAAATGTCAGAAGATGTCATGAAAATAATCCTTGATATACCAATTGCTTCCTATTCGCGAGTCAAGGCCACAACTAATTCAGTTCGCTGGGTTATGGTTTCACTTATTCAACTATAATAATATTTAGACCAGTGGTTTCCAAACTTTATGTACCTACGCCACCCTTTTTTCATAAAAATCCCCCCCCCATCAATTTCAACTGTATATGGGGTTGTATGGGTTGGGTTCGCTCCGTAATTGAAATTCAAAACGTGACGGCTCACATTTTTTCCACGTTAGTTTTGAGATAAAGATGTGTCTTGTAAATTCAAAACGTGATGTTTCACATTTTTTGATATGAGGTATGGGTTGGTAATATTTTTAGCAATAGTTGTGCGCGCCCCCCACCCCTATAATATTCAGTTTGAAAAACACTGATTTAGACGAACCTAATGTTGCTGTCCATCTTTTTCCAACTGTTGACAAAGTATCCCACGCAGAAAGACAAGATCAGTTTGATACTCCGTGTTTTTATATGACGTCACTCATATCATCCTTGAGGTTCACTTCAAACTTAATGCGCAATTCTTCACGCAATTCACGCAATTCTTCTCACTGAAGACAGTAACACTATTTAAAAATAAATTCTTGGCTTCCGGGATGGAACCGCGTTCGTTGTTGGCTGCTGGATTCTGGAGTTCAAGATTTGGAGGGTGTGCGGTCTGAAGGCCACACTAGCACTTAGGCCTCTAAGATGGGCCCATTTTACCATCCCTCCAGAGCGTCCCCTGCTCCCCATTAGTCCTCAAGCCAGCCGACGCTTGAGAACCTTGCCGGGTGAGGTGTCGCTTAACCTAGCTTCTATTTGCCGACGTTTCGTCCACTATCATAAGGGACATCTTCAGGGCGGAAATGACTCATTCGTCGCAGAATTCCAATGGCAACTTTTATATTGTAGCGAAAATCTCATTGAATGTCCTTTGGAAATACGTCGCTATACGAATACAATTTTTTTTTTTTTTTTCAAGGATAGCAATATTTCTTTTATCAGAAAAATGTTAAAATTCTACCGTAACCATTAACGTTATTCATTAACTCATGGTTGCAGCTTGTTTTATAAACTGTGTTGATTTGTCTGAAGTTGTAATTATTCAGTTAGATCGTTTAGGGTACAACTTTACTTTTTTTAATTCAAGCATGATAATTTTGAAGATTTCATTTAATTTTTTGCAAAATGGTCTCAACTAACAATCTGACTGAAACGCATAATGGTCCTATCGAAGAACTCCGGCGCACCAAATTTTAAAATAAAAAAACATTGAATTTTTCGCGATAAATTTTTGTTGTTTTCTGTGTTTCTTGGAAATTTCCATAACCACGTAAGTTTTCAACCACCTGCAATTTTTGAATCAGATTTATAGAAAAGGTTGCTGTGCCAACAATTACTAATCTATGATCAACGCACTTTTAAGGACTTAGGACACGAGTTAAAAAACAGTTATGTCTGTTAATGACACTAATCATGATATAGTCTACTACTAAAATCAATTACAAGTAAATTTGTATACAAAATAAGTGAAATTTCAACGTTGTAAACGTACATATTAGGACACAAAAACTGCCCCCAAATTAATATATGAGACTTAGTGTTTAAAAAAAAATCACGCTGAGTTGCAATCTATCTTGATTTTTTAAAGTTTTCCAATAATATCCTCTAACGTGGAGCCCCTTAATGAAAAAAAGGGAACGCGATTCAACTCATCTAATAGTCCTTTACGAAAGAAGTGAAGAACCATCTGCAGGTGTCTAAAATAAATTAGTGGGTTACCCTACCGTGGTTTCTTTTCAATTTCAAATGAAGATCCCATCCTCATACATACAAAATTGGCGTCCAACGTGAGGCCATCGTTAAGGGAAAAAAACAATTTAGGTTGCTGTACTGTGTGAACTTAACAAATTTTCATATGAAATTATTCGGGACGTAAAAAATTGGCGCCCAACGTGGGGATCCTGCATGAAAATATATTGCTGGAATTCTGTCCCAACCCGAACTATTCTACCTTGTTAGGCGTCCAAAATAAATCATTAGGTTTCCCTACCGTGGTTTCTTTTCAAATGAAGATCCTATCATCGTAAAAAATTGGCGCCCAACGTGTGCTAATCGTTAAGAAAAAAATTAATATTATTAATAGTTCGAACGTACTAATGCTAATTAATTAATTAATTAGTGCTAATGGCAGCTAATTATGTTAAACACTTAAATAATCTTGCTTAAGCTTAAAACTTAAGCCCCTAGACGGCGAAGCTGGTTGTCCGATATTCTTGCACATTTAAGTTTTTTTATATTGGATGGATAATTATCTTACAATTCCTCACACACTTGTACGTTGAAAATTAATAAATTCTAAATCGATACACCTTCGGCGGTCAAAAAAATCTTTACAAGTTTCAAAATGGTGCGATAACGACGGAAAATGCCCAAAATATTCTCCGGCACAACATTGACGGGGTGACGCGTGGCCTTCGACATTATATTGAACACTCTGCCCAATAGTAACTTCATATTTCCTTCGCACATGCGTTTGCTTTGTCGCTACGACTACATCTTGCTTTATCGATGTTTTCGAAATTCGCCGATTCTCCAATTTAAACGTGAAGAACTTTCGAGCAATTTGGTGCAATTTATTAGTTTTAATTTGTAACTCGATCTACTGAACACTAAAGGAACTACAGAGCCATGAACAAAAATCGGCATGTCTTTACTTAAACCACTATTTATTTCTTAATGTCAAATTGACGTTTGTTAAAAATTTTGTCCAAACAAATCAAAGCTTTCTTTTAGAATTCTATTTTTGAAATGGAAATGAAACAGGAAACGGTAAATGGTAATATTCTTACGTTGCCTGAATGAAGAATTTCAGGAGCACTTTCCTATTGAACAGTTTTGATAAACGTCAATTTGACATTAAGAAATAAATAGTGGTTTAAGTAAAGACATGCCGATTTTTGTTCATGGCTTTACTTTGACTAATTTTTTTTCGATCTCACTGTATATTTACGATGGAAATCAATAACCGTATCCAACAAAATCATCCCCGCCGCTAAACAACCGACTCGCGAACGAAAAACAAACAAAATTTTCGTACGTATTTTCCTCACACAAAATTCAAATAACAACGACTGCAAGAGGAACCGTCGAAGCGGGACGGAGACAGAAATAAAGCAAACACGCGCAAGAATAAACACGAAGGGCAATTCGGACGACGAGGGCTACCAACTGAAGCGCGAGAAGTTGTTTTCAATTCGAGCGCCCTCTTTGTTCGAACCTTCCATCGGCCAGATTTTCCGCCTGTCAGGACGCCTCCTCCGGACGTTTCACGCTAAAAGTAACAGATGCCATTCATTTATGCTCCGTTTTCCCGATTTCCGATCCACGAGAGACGTGCACGTTCGGCGACGTCCAATAAAATCGAGTGTTTCCCTCGCACAAACGTTGCGAAACGTTGATTTATATACAAAAGTGGACTAATCTACTTCACGCCGAATCCATCGCGAAAGACCGCCTATTTCGTCCAATAAAACGTGAAGTTTTACGACCGTTGGGAATTAACTAACGATACGATCAATAAAAATCGTAAATATGTCCCAGTCCAACATACCGTAGGGCTTTGAATGTTAAATACGATTTTCGGCCCGCTTTTTTTTTCTTATTGATCGACAAGCCCCGAGTATGTGGGTACACATAAAAAAATCGCAAACGAAATCGACGGAGCGTTTTAACGTCTGAACGCCATCAACCGTAAGTCGATTTGCGGACGTCACACAATGGCGCAAAATTCCGTGAAAAGGCGTCGTCGTAAGATTTATGTCCCGTCGATAAATTTCACGTAAAAATGTCCGCAAGTTTCGATAATTGAATTCAAAACTTTTGTTTGTGCGGGTTGGGGACGCGGAGGATAACCGTTATCCGCGAAAGCCATCAATTCATATTAGAGAAAGTTACGATTCGACGACGTCGTTCGACGCGACGCGTCTTTCTGTCGAATGATATCCAGTCTGACGGATCGCATCGTTGACGTTGCGATGCGTAATAAAGCCGCGATATGTCGATGACGCGACGACGTTTCCAATATGCTCGTATTAAAGTCTATTAAATTTCGGCATGGGTGCGTTTTTACGTTGTCAAATATTTGCTTCATGAAGGCTCGACTTCATCACGTCACGTGAGTTGAGTGATTTTACATTGAAAGGTTTTTGATGTGTTGAAATCCGAACGACTACCGCAACAAAACCTGTGATTATCGTAGTTCATCAGGTTGGAGATTAATTTCAAATATACAGAGTCATTCTGAAATTTTAACAGGTGATAGCTGACAATGGCCCAACCCCAAATATGCAAAAATGACGGTCCTATGTTGAAGGGTGTGACAGAAAAAAAGTATTTTAAGTTTAGAGTAAAATATGACAATAACGCCGAATTATCATCAATAAAGTTGTTTTGCAAAATTTCATGTTATTCCCGCCAAAGGAAGTTGATTTTCAACGCGACACACATTGAAATGGACACAGGACCGTACTTAGAATCGAATGCCTATACAGTGCGTACCAAATGTATGGAACCGGCCTTGTTATTCCAAAACTATTCAAGCTAAATCGATAAAATTTAATATGCATGCTGTTTACTAAGCCTTCTATTATTTCCACAGTATTGTTATTTTTTTAGCTGACAAGGTCGGGAGCAGCACAGCCAACTTGATTTTTTTTTAATGGGAAGGGGGGTCAAATCGCATACCGTTTGAAAGGTATTTTCAAGTAGAGTTCAGCGATATGCCGCTTGACATATTTATCTCTAAAGATAACTTCGTTATTGTAAATTAAAGATTGGGAGTAGGTATTAACTGGATAACTGAAGATCCAGTTAGCACTGAAA
>JAFFZR010005283.1:0-15610 GCA_018397195.1 Lethrus apterus
ATAGCTTTGATTTCAAATATTGCGAAAATATTCGAAAAACTATTATCAAGTAGAATTCGAGGCTACTTGCATCAAAATAAGATTATAACGGAAATGCAAAGTGCATATGTGGAAAACAAAGGTACTGCGAGAACAATATATCAGGTATTAAATGAAGTACTGAATGGAATAAATAATGAAGTATTAGTAATTGGGATGTTCATGGACTTGTCGAAGGCATTTGACAGTGTGGACTATCAAACATTATATGGGAAATTAACTAGAATATGCGTTAGAGGTGTTTCCCTGGAACTCATTAAATCATATTTAACACATAGAAGACAGCATCTAATAATCTAATAATTTATTTATTAGGAACTGCGACTACACTTGCCCGTATGTAAAGCGAAATTTCAATAACTTATATTAACACAAAGACAAAAATGTATGATGTAAGTATAAGATAATGTAACATCTCCAAAGTAATTGCTAATTTGCATTGACTGAGCACGAAAAATTTCAAGCCACAAATATGAAAATTTGAACATAGCAATTTCAGGTGTAATGAATTGCATTGTGAATATCTAATTGAATTAAGAAAAGCAGGTGCAACAAAATGCAACCGTATAAAAAATGTTTAAATCATTTAAAGAACAATTTTATATGTTATTATTCTTAACAAGGAATAATATGAAACTTTCGGTAATTACGGTACCCAGATTGAACCCACCGACAACAGTTGCAATCGGTATCATGAACGTACACAACAACGATCACGATTCGGTTATAAATATGCGTCAAGGTAAGCGAATATTATAAGAAGAACATATAAACAAATAACGATGTCGTGATCTTCGGTCACTGGCAACGAACGACCCCAGAGATGTAGTAAGCTAGCAAAACATATAACCGAACGGCAAATGGCTTTTTCTTTCAACTATAATTTCAAGAAGGAAATTGAGAAAATCTTTCACATTTCCTTTTTTCATTCTTTTAGGCTGATCATTGTTCATGCCATCTCCATCCAATGCGGCGGCCAGTCCCGGTTCAGTTCAATTAAGATGGTGGCGGTCCGCAGGGATCCGCGGCTTTCGCAGATATATGATAGCCCCGAGCCGCATGATCATCTTGCGTCCGTCCATCTGCAAAAGCATTACTTTGCCGTCCGCATAAACAACGGTTTTAGCTCTGCTAGAATGTAACACACGTATAACAGATAAATAAAATGGATAGAATTATGTAATTATATGTATACAACCACCGACTATTCATCATCAATTTCTTGCTTTATGATTTGACTGAATACGTTGAAAATCTTTCCGACATTTTATTAATAAAACTCTTAAATATATAATAACTAGTAAGGTTTCGTTGTGGGCATTCCTAAAAAATCATTTCCTGGTTTTCATAAATTTATTGTATGTTGATTTTGTCATTCTCCTTTTGCCACATGTTTTTTTGTGTTCTTTGATCCTCAGTTCCAATGGTCTCTTGATTTCCCCAATGTATATACAATTCTTCGCGTTGTTTTGTTCTTTCCGTTTGTTCTTTACCATCATTTTCTGTAGCGTTTCTTTGACGCTAAATACTGTTGACGTTGTATCTTTTAGTAAAATTTTATGTATGCTAATTAAGGTGGTAGTGTGGCTTCTTTTCTGTCTTTCGTTTCGTTTTAATATATTGGTGAATGTAAAGTGTTTTATTTCATTTGGATCGATAGATGTTCATTATATGTTTGGTTTTCTATTTATTGTTATAAATTGTTAACCATTTTATAGAATTAGGAATTAATTATTGTTTGTTTATTATAATTTTAAAACATTGTTTCTTGTTATACAGTGCGATTCTAAAGTATCCCCCATGGTAACTTTTGAACGGTTGGTGTTGTCAATTCCACTTCCGGCGAAACCGGAAGCGATGTCAACTTTCTTATTTTGAATGGAACATCCTGTATATCTTGATGCTTTTGGAAAGACAACGGAGAGACGAATCCAACGATACCATATCTTCAACTTTAATTTGAAAAGTAACAAGATAGGCAGCAATAAATTTTCTGCCATTTTCTTTATGTGTTCCTTAGTTAGCCATAAGGCAATGAACATTTTTAGTGTAAAATAACATGACCATTAATAACCATTAATAGACATTTACTAACTAATCAGCTATAAAACAAATAATAAACAAATAAAAGCAAATCTTTATTACGAACTTCTGGCCAATTTTGCTTAAAAAAAGTAACATATTACAGAAAAGTTATTGCTGCCTATCTTGTTATTTTTCAAATTAAATTTGAACATATGCGGTATCGTTGGATTCGTCTCTCCGCCGCCTTTCCAAAAATATACAGGTTTCACCGGAAGCCGAATTGAATTTTTGACAACACCAGCATTTTGTACGTAAAAATTAAAAATCGACCTGTTTTTTCTCATAACGATAGCTCCAGCCGTTCAAAAGTTATCATGGGGGGGGGTACTTTAGAATCGCACTGTATAGTAAAATCTAATAATAGAGATGTTATTCAAATTACTTCTTATATGGATATATTTTTTGATAGATATGTTTTTAAAGAATTCTCAGGTAGACGATCTCAATAATTGTAAGGCCCGTCAGCGGCGACCACCTATATTAATAAAATGAGGAGCCGAAGACGTTCCAAACGCACTTATTGCACATTATATAAGGAATATAAGTATATTGAAAATGCCAGACTCTGCGGCCTGCGGAAGCAATATAACGTATCGGGAACTTCAACACAATCGGGTCGTATTATATTGGATGTTCGGATTTTAAGTGATTCATTATATTCCGCACGCATTCCGCCGCCGCCTTATTGGGAGATAGTAATTGATTTGCTCTCCATTTGTGACGTACTCGGAACTGCGACAGCCCGATAATATCGGACTTTTTTGCCAGGTAGTTTATTGTTCTATAATATTCTATATTGTAGATCTGCACATATGACAATAGCAGGATTGTAAATGATAATTTATTGCGATCCATTATTGAACGTTGTGAAGAATTAAAGAAACAAAAAATCTTGAATAGCGAATACAAATTGGACTCCTAAATTATTCATTTGTAGGAAAATAGGAATGGAAAATAGGAGTGATGATCAGCAACATTTTGCGAATGATCAAACGTCATTCATCAAGCGAATATACCACTTTATAGCGATCTCATATTTTTCTCGTAATATTCCTCCAATTTCCTCGAGTTTTGTAAGAATGGCAACAACATAATTATTAATATGGAAATTTCACATATACACAAGAACGTTGGCGAGCGATCCACATTCCACTTCTAATTAAACCCACTACAAAGATGCTAGGATGTATAATGAAGTCGTGTCAGCTTTGTCCGAGCAGGAGAGAAGCTTAAATATACCAAACGAAGCCGATTAACTCTTGGAGACCGGAACGAAACAACTATAGATAACGATTCTGCGTACATATTGCCTTCATTAATTATATTCTGCAGACTGCATAACTTTTATTAATGATCTTCCGAGCGTTATCGATCTATGGCGCGAGAACAAAGACGAAATCGAGAAACTTAAACTTTCGGAGCGGCTTAACGTGTGTAATTAACAGTCATAATACTAATTGGATTGATGTGGGTGTTTCTTAATTAGTTTTCGCAATAAGTGGCTTATTTATACTGTTTACGCTTCATTATTTTAACGATTAGTTTGCATGTACCATATGTTCATTTTGAATTGTCTATTGAGTTTGTGTGCACGTGCAATTAAATAACAAACACGATAATTTTCATTGTAGCACTTTATTTAATGAATCGTTAAATTGTGAAGTTACGAGTAAGTACTCATGTCCCGTTGGTTTTGCAAAAATACGCTACGAGAATTCTAATTTTCCAAATTATCCCAAAATTAATTTCTGTAGTTTTTTTAGCAAGTGTTTACATATTACTTTGATCGATCTGAGTCTCAAGTCTAGTAGAAGAATTAATATGCACAAAGAATCTAAATCTGCATTGCATGTTTTAAATCACGTTTCTAAATGTTACAGTTTATTTAATCGGCTAGATGACATTTGTGTTTGTTGAAAGTTGGACGTAAGTGTGAGGTTTCCACTCTTGGAGTGTTTTGTGACCTGACCCTTGCCTGTCGCTTCCAGTCACACGCCGCCAATTAGACTCTAGCACCTCGGGCAGACAAGACACTTAATTAGCCACGGTCTGTAGTGATAACAGGAGCAGTCTTGTTTCAGTTACCTAAGTATGAGTACTTATCGGGTCCGCGCGCTCCTAACGCTTATGAGAAATGCCGTACAGCACGAATTGGAACTGCATAATTTAATAAGCAGCGGGGCGAAATCAAGCTGCGCCGATCCCTAACCATGGGAAGCTGCAGCAGCATGTTTTATCTTGGCGGGACGCGTTATCGCAGCTACGGTACATGCAACAGGTACTGATGAGTGCTGTCCTCGAATTAGTCTCATTTCCACTTGATTAATAAAATTCACATTGCACGTAACATACGGGCATTTTGCGACAAGTTTTATTCATTCGTTTCGTGACAACTATTAATGTATTCGTGCAAGATCGTTAATTTCGTTAAATTGTAAAGATTCATTTATCTACAAGTCAAAGTTAATTGGATCGCAAATGAAGTGAAAGAGTCAAGGAAAAAAAGTATCTTTGGACACCAAATTTTTTTTAGTTTTTTTTTTGTCTTCTCAATAACAAGTCAATTATTCATAAAAGATTCACTTTTTTGTTCTAATTGTAGGTTTATTAGTACCATTTACTACATAGTTTAGGTTTTAAATTCAAGAAGTAAAATAGTGAGCATGTAATATCGGATGGCTAAATATTTTCCATGTAAATTTCGGCAAGCTGTCCAGAACGTATGTATGTAAGCCAGAAAGTTATGGTGGAAGGTAATATATTTTATACTGCCACTAATTTAAGTATTGTTATTACCAAATTTAGCTGTTTTCACATCGTCACGTCAGCGAAACTACCAATACCGACAATGTTAAATGCTTCCATATTATTTAATTATTAATGGCCTCTAGAAAGAAAACCATAAAATACGTGTAATTGTCGATCGGTTACGGAACGGCTTTATTAGTTCTGGGAATCATTTTTCCCATAAAATATCACCGACAAAGTTGCTTTGTGTGGGTCGTGTCGTACAGCTGTTTTCGTTACATAGACATACATACAACTTAAATGCCGAACGTGAACCGGACTGTGTCTTCGTGTGAACGAAAAGCGGTCCGTCACCAAGCACGCGTCGTCCCTTGACGATCGTAAATCACACTTATCCGCGCTAAACAGGAAAGTAAGAATATTAGACTTCATTTAAATCACATAAGACAATTTTCTAAAGTTATTAAGTTCGATTGTTATGAGGCCACTATTACCGTACATTCAATATTCGAAAACTAATAAGCGGCTTATAACTTGGCAACTGAAATTACCAACGTCTAGCCCTAATGCAGCTTTGTGAACTTAGCAAACTGTCGAAGAACCTATTGTGCCTTTAATGGACACGATCGGCGCGGAACTCGCCATGCATTAGATTCTTATTACGCACCATTAGTTTCTATAAACGACAGTCATAATCGCAACGCGCGAAGCCAAAGAAAACCGAAATAATAACACATTTGGCATCCGTTCACAGTCGAGTATGAGACGGGAACTCGGCCAAAGTGAAAATTGTGATGTCATTTGTCGGAACCTTGTTTATCACAATTCTCGAGTCCGGAGTCTAAAATGATGCGTCTTCGGAGGCGTGTTCTCACGTCCCTTTATGGGGAAAACTGATTAAATGTCAACGACTGGGATGTGCATTTATTTCTTGTGCATGGTGCATAATAACGTGTACATATTTTGTCGCCATTTGTATTTAACTGTGATATTTAAAAAATTGGAATTGCTTAATGTAAGTAACTGCAGCTATAACTGTAACAGGTTTTTATTAATTTATTATATGACTAATTTTATTATATTTGGTGTAATCTTTTATGTTTATGTAAACATTTTTTATTGTCACAAGTCGACTAACATTTCGTTTTTTTTTTTTTTCAATAAAACAATACTTTGAGCTGAATTTTAAGACTTACAACACAATAGACACAGTTAGTGCGCTCAATTTTTCGAAGCAGTTTTAAATTAATTTGACTGCGGAGGGTTGCTTATAAAGGTCGTAATAAAGAACGTTTATGTTTATGCGACGGCTAGGAGCGTAGAGCAAACTGCTTCACTTTGATTTTTCCGTAAAACCCAGCTCAAGCGTAACATTCTCGACGACAAATTTGGTGCTATGTAACTTTTACAGCGTCCAAATGAAATTTCCAGAGAGAAGTGCAAGAAAGTTCATTTAGTTTAAATCCTACAAGCTCTACATACACGCGCTGCAGCCAGCGACCGAAATGAAAAATCCAATTTACTTTATCTCTATTTGACTTACAGTTTTTCGTGGAACATACGTGCAGGTATGTTTATGATTATTTTTTTTGTACTGGATTCGGAAAATTATTTAATCGGCAGTGAATGATTCCTTCTTGAACATAGTTTAGTTTATATCCACAGTATTTTTTATACCATTGAGTATACCAACTTTTTCATGTATTTAACATTTGTAATTAATTAAAATCCAGAGTTATTATAGGTGGCCAATTTAGAAATGGGAGCACTGCATATGTTATGAGGTCCACTATGTGAATTTTGAAATACGACAACAACCTAAGACACAACATTTGCCAAACAAATTACAAAAGTAAACAAAACAAACTAAAACACAATACCAACATCAAAGTACTGTTGAATTTCACATTTTTGCCACGAAAATTTCTATCAATAGTTTGTTATTCATTGTTTGTTGTTGTATCTAATTATATCTTTTTTTTTCAGCCATATGAGTGCTTCAATTATTTCACTCATCTGAAAAAGCGAGTAGCGACACAGACATTTGGGATATATCGCAATAACTGTAATTTAAAAAATCCGGAATTTATATTGGTTTAAAGACGTGGAATATTTTTCTCGAAGACGCATTTACAAGCAGTGGTGTTTATGTTCGAATGGAGAAGGTCCTAAAAGCAAATAAACGTCTTGCAGGTTTCGGAGAGTGCAATAAATCAGAAGTCATTCAGCGGCGATTAATTAGTAATAAATTAGGAAATAATGAGTTTCGCATGAAGTATCGTAATGAAATAAATTCACACGGCAGGGGGTAACCGCAAAGCAGGAGCTCAAGTATGCACATTAGTCCACGGCTTGTAATTAGACGTACAAACACGACGGGACACATGCGCCCACGATCCCGGTATTCCATCCTTCATACGCATTTTGAAATGAAACACTGGCAGCATAATTACAATGTGGCTTATATCGCTACGCTTCCATCAACGTGCGAGGGTTTAATTGCTCCGATACGAAACGGCGATGATGCAAATAGTCGTGCACACGCACACACACATACGACCAGCGCAACCCGTTTTACACTATTTACACTTTTAATGCAGTCCACTCTACTTAATTTATATACGATATTGATGCAACAGACTGATGACGGCGCAGAAAAAGAGACCATGCATCAATACGTGTAGAAATGAATTACGAATGTGTTTCAGTAACAATAAAATTTAATTGCTAATCGTATAACCAGTTATTCACCAGAATTAATTTTAATCGGAATTACTAAATGATCATAATTATACTGTTGTATGAAATTCAGCTCAATTTCTATTAAAACAACAAAGCAATTCATTTAGTTACAATTTTTGTCGATAATCAGCAATTTAATTACAAATCTCTTCTTCGCTTGAATAATGATGACGTTAATTTTCGACCAAAAAGAACTAATAAGAACTGGCTAGCAACCTCGCCCCGATTGCAGTGAATAAATGCGATGTATGTTTAAAATAGCCTTCAAATTTTGTCGCTTTTAATAATCAATGCCGCACATCCAAAATTTGTTTATTCAGCTTTGCATTAGGAGTGCATTAACAAGAGTTGATAATGCTGATAATGCACTTCTGAATACTAAATATTATGAATGAAAATCCTCAACGCATCCTATAAAAAAAAATCCGTTTCATTGCGATGTTGATAAAAGTTGCAAAACATATCTGTAAACGCCGCGCCGATTGATTGCACTTAATGTTCGCTGTGCGCAAGAATGAATCGGTGTTTTGCACGACTAAGTAAATCGGGCTGCTTTTTAAATCTGGTTATCGGGCATGCATTTAATGCGTTATCGTAATATAGTAGTATTTGTTCGACGGTAATTGATGTGATTGCGTTTTACAGGTGAGTCCAAAGCCCGACTGCACAAGAGTATCGGTGACGTGAGTATTATCTACCGATATAAATCACTCATACAATCGCGTTTCACATTCGGGCGTTCTCACTTCGCGTTAATCTGCAGTAATTGAGAGGAATGGCGCTGAAATTGCTTGTATCTGTAAAACCGGAGACCTCCATTACGAGCCATTAATGGATTGAGTGGCGGGCTTATATCGAAATGCAACATTGCAGCAGCAGCTAATGGCGGTGGGTGGGCTAAAAGGGTTGCTCGGTAGTTATTGTGGAGTTATAATGAACGGCATCTCTTGGAGTGCGTAACGCATTTTACGTGTAGCATTCACGACTGACTGAAATCACTGCTATAATAACGGCCCATTATGTTAAGAGCTTCGGTGTGAACTAATGAATTTCAATGTCTTACCTATATTTACATTTAATTTACATTTACAAGAAGAAAAGAAATTTACAATGTATGTACAATGTAAAAGAAACTTTTAATTTGTTCATACTGAACCATTCGGCCAGAAGAGAGGTAGTGGAAAAGGAGGGGCCTAGCGATGTTCGTAGATCTGAAGGCAGTTTTCCTAAGTAGAAAGATGCTTGAGAAGGTAATGGGGAGAAGAGAGTGGACGTGGGGCTCATCTATAGGATAGAAAGGATATACAGGGAAACAAGGTGAATGAAGCGTTTTCTGAAGAATTCAAGGCAGTTAGGGAGCTAAGATAAGGATACCCGTTGAGCTCCATTTTGTTCAACATATATATTTTGGAGCTGGAGAAGTATTAAAAAGACGACAAAAATGGCGGACAGGATTGAAGGGATGGAAGGGAGGAAAGGGATGAGCAAGAGATTTAGAAGATTTCTGGAAAAAAGGGACCTGGAACTACATACCAGGAAGACCAAAATTATGATGTTCAGAAAAGGGGGTGGAAGGACAAAAGAAGTGAAGTTAAGTTGGGAAGGCAGTAGAGGAGTATATTATAGAACTGAGAGAAGAAGACAAAGTAAGAGGTGATGATGAGCGAAACTGGAGAAGGATTGGAAGTACCGAGGAAGATGAAGAAAAAAATGGAGTGAAGAAACAAAGAGGGAAATAATGGAAGAATTTGTGTTTGTATAAAAATCCTCATAATTAGTGTGTGTGTATATCATGTGTACATGAATTCGAACGCAAAAACTAATATGATAACTCACAGTACTAATCCAAAAATTTGGTTTGTTGTAAAATAGAAAGTGAAATGCGAACGAACAATGAAACAAAATAATTAAGTTGCTCTCGCGTAGGAATGATCATAATGTTAATGAATAGTTCGAGATGCAATCGCAGAAATTAAATACGAGACGTGTTTTATTAACAAATGAGATATTAAATATTCATTAACTATAAATGATTATTTCTGTTTTTGGTACAATAGATCGTGAGCTGGTTCGGCGTATTTGCAAAATCAATTTTGTTTTTTTTTTGCCGACTATGGAAATGCATTTACTTTCACGTAACTGAAACTTGACGTCGTTGATTGCGGTTTCTTCCTACGGATATTCATTGTGTTGCGTGTTGGTGTTAGCTTAGGGGTCGAAGGTTAATTATACAAAGGGATATAAAGCTAGAAAGTAAATATAAAATGTGATCAAATTGAATGCTGTTTTATGTTTTTGCGTTATGTGCGGTGCGGTGAACCAACATTTTTCCAAATGGAACTGTTTGAACAGGAAAAGTTGCGAATAGGTTAATGTAAAATGATTTTGCAAATATTGAATTGAATTGAATTTTCTTTTTTACTTCGTTAACTTATCGTAACTTACAAAAGAAATACTCATATTCGTTATATTATTTTCTTAACATCAATCCTAAATCCGTTATCTTATTTCATTTCATCATCCCAATAAATAGACCAAAACAAGTAGGATAGATAGCAATCAACATAAATATGTAAGTACCAACTCAATAAATTAAAAAAAAATTAATAATACAGAAGCATAAAACAAATTTGATGCCCACAAACTGGGCACCGAGCAAGATGCAGTTGAAGATAATAATAAATCAATAAAAAATGTGAAATAATTCTACAGAATTATTTCTGTATAATCAAAGCGCCAATCTATATAAAAACCAGTATTTAAAAATCGTTTAATAGAATTAAGATTCTGGAATCCTGAAGACGATCTATGGTCGTAGACAGAATACTGTGCAGAATATTGAAATAATGACGTCTAGTTTATCCCAAAAATACGTAAAATTTTGAATTAATTAAAAATAGAATCCGATCAAATCAAGATAACAATGTTTTATTTAAAGTATAAATGCATATGCATTCTGAATACGTAAATGTATTATTTTAATGCATTAAATTTGTTAATAAAAAGGCAATTTGTAGAAAATAATGTATGCCTTGATAGTCACACAAAATATGTTATTATTTTTAATAAAAGTTAGCTAATTATACATCATATAATAAATAAATTAACATAAAAATTCAATCATTTGGATTTAATAGCTATTCATTGATAAATTAATCGCCCCATGATAAATTAATTGTAAAATTAACTTGTCAGTGAGAATGACTCTCGCAATTTCATATCGACGGATTTTAATAAAGCGTTCATATTATAGTTACATACATACGTGCCTATATACGTTTTAAATGAATTACAATTTCCGGAAATTAAAATGTGTTTATTATTTAGTTTTCACTCATTTTGCACGAGCCCCGTTCTTTATTAATTTTTGAACGAGTTTACAAAGCAAATAAAACACTAGCAATATTCGCGCCAGCAGTATTGCCGTTGCTGCTGTGATGTCGACGAAGTAGCTTTTTCGATTTAATTAAATTATTATTGTGAATTGATTTGTTTATATTGTTTCGACATGGTAGACGGTCTTCTGGTTATTTAAAAATTTAA
Organism: Lethrus apterus; assembly: GCA_018397195.1. Lineage (NCBI taxonomy): Eukaryota > Metazoa > Arthropoda > Insecta > Coleoptera > Geotrupidae > Lethrus > Lethrus apterus. The sequence goes on from JAFFZR010005283.1 coordinate 11,158, forward strand.
TTAATCCCCCATGTGGGATTGATTACATCGCTAGACTGATGTTTGGCGCTTGCACCGCACTTGATGAGTTTAATCAACGTTTTGTCAATATCATTTCCATTAAATTGCATTCAGTTCATCACCGTTTCACGTAAATATTGTCCAAACGTTCCCCTCATCCCGTTTGCAAACACGACGGCACAAATTGCTGCTACTTTACGTCTACGGCCATAGACAAGGGCTTTCTCAATTAAAATCGCCATCAAAATCATTATATTTCGATCATCGTAGGATATTTCTTTATTATAATTATATATATTTTTTTTTCTTTCTTGAGCGTGCAACCAAATTGAAACTCGAGCTGTGCAATAAAATATATTTATTACAACACGCCAAATATAATAAATATAAAAATGTGTTTCGTAATCTTTATCAAGCAATAAATATATTTGACGTTTGTTATATTTTACTATGGAAACCTTTTTATAAAAATAGTTTACTATGAATTTGTTCCATCAATTAGATCAAAAGGTTGAAATATTTAAACATAAAAGTAATTAATGAATCAAACTTTACAATTCCTAAACCCTATTGCGTCCCACGATACGACTTCTATAGGTATACTCCAGCTATTGCTGTAACAAATTTAAGCAAAATTCATAATAATTTAATTATTTGATTGTCTACCTCTACCAAATTTATAGTTTAATTTAGCTATACAACTGTAGAATTGATGGTACAAATTCATAGTAAACTATTTTTATAAAACGGTTTCAATAGTAAAATATAACAAACGTCAAATATATTTATTGCTTGATAAAGATTACGAAACACATTTTTATATTTATTATATTTGGTGTGTTGTAATAAATATTGCACAACTTTCAATTTGGTTGCACGCTCAAGAAAGAAAAAAAAAAATTTGACGAACGTCAATGTTATAATTCATTCGGTTAATTCTCCAACCAAAGATCATTCGTACGCAACTTTTGTGTGGCAAGTATAGATATAACAATGAATAAAGGAAATGAAAACTCATACATAAATGAACTATGAACGTTATATAAGAACTAATTAGCCATATTTATTTGTAGTTAAAAAAACTATCCGTAGAAGGCCGTATATTATATTTGGATGAGACCACGCCAAAAGTTCCCGCATCTAAACATTTCAAAATATTAATATGGAAATATGGAAAAACGATAGAAAAACGTCACATTTATCATTTTTCAAACACCAGGTATTTCAAAATAATCTTAAAACGTAACCATGAGGGGTAAACCATTTTAGTTTTTTGTAGGTTTGATCCTTTCGAAAAATGTTCAGTAAACAATTGTCTCATCACCTACAAAAATGAAGATGCAGCGGATGCCGATATTGTTCTTATCCACTTACATCGCACCGAAGGTGTTCACGATCTACCACCGAAGGAAAAAAGAAAACCGTCGCAAATATGGGCATTCCTAACTGACGAAAGTCCTTACCATACCTTTTTAAAATCGAAAAATAAATTAAAAGACTATAATGGCATCTTCAATTGGTCGATGACCTATAGGTGAGCTTTCCTTTTTTTTTTTGAATAATTTTCAGTTAAATTTTCGATTTTAGAATGGATTCAGATATACCAGTTCCATATGGCAGAACGGTGGCTATGAGCAAATTCGAAAGCTTTGATCTCGAAAAGTACTTTCAAAACTGGCAGAAAGATAAACGCAAAGACGTTTTGGTGACTATTATGGGCTCGAACTGCGGTTCGCGAAATCACCGATGGGAATACGTTAAAGAATTAAAAAGGCACATTAAAGTCGATGCTTATGGAAGATGTGGCACTTTAAAGTAAGCTTGTATTTTCTGTTAACAATTCTCATGTCGATGTTTGTTAAATGTTAAATATACTGCAAGTAACAGCAGACACTTTCAAAAATGTCTAACATTTATCTACACATTCCTGCATCTGAACAAAATCAAAATCAAAAATTTGTCATCCGTATTCAGGAATTCGATTACAAAAAATGTACAGTGAATTAATTTCATCGAAGATATTGAAAATTTAGAAAGAACTTAGGGTAATCAATAATAAGTGGGTCAAATACAATATAAAACCAAGACGATTTTCACTTATTTCTTACATCTTGCGGTCATAAAATAATCCCGTCGCATCGTAGAGATATTATTGAGTGGAGAATTAAAGAAGCTATTAGGCTTTCATTCTCGTCTTCCTCATATACCCAACATAATGAGTTGTGTATTTTCTTTTTTCAGTTGTCCGTTAAGGATCCTTATCATCTTTCACACATGCTTTTCTTGTTGGTGTCGACACTCTGCAATATTATTTCATCGCAGATGACAAAGGTTTTTGTCTGGAACAACGTCCCAGTTTATGCGAATATTTACATTTTGCACTCCTTGTCTTATATCCGAATTCTCTGTGTCTATTGCCAGTTCTTTTGCTAGTATGTTGTTTCCTCTTAATTTGATTGCTTCTTATACAGTATGATCGAAAAAAAAAATTAGTCAAAACAAAAATCGGCATGTTTTTACTTAAACCACTATTTATTTCTTAATGTCAAATTGACGTTTGTCAGAATATTCAGCTGCTTCAATAGGAAAATGCTCCTGAAATTCTTCATAACAGGCAACATAAGACCGTTTTCTGTTTTATTTCCATTTCTAAAGTAGGATTCTAAAAGAAAAGCTTTGACTTATTGGGACATTTTTGACAAACGTCAATTTGACATCAAGAAATAAATAGTGGTTTAATTAAAGGCCGATTTTTCTTCATGTCTTGCTTTGACTCTTCATTCTTCATACTGATTATCCACGATTGTATACAATTAACGACGACATTTGGTTGTTACTTTCGCTGAGTTGTCATTTATAAATTGCACTTTAAATAAGAGATTTCATTCAAAATTAAATTGTAAAATATTTATTATTTTTGTAATTTCAGATGTCCGGGGCATTTTGAATCTGACTGTCCATTGCTAGAAAACTACAAGTTCTATTTGTCTTTTGAAAATTCAAACTGTGATGAATACTTAACAGAAAAAGTGTGGTGGAATGCGTACCATAAAAACTCTATACCAATCGTTATGGGCGCATCAAAAGCAAGTTACACTAAACTTCTTCCACCAAATTCTTACATAAACGTCGAAGATTTTGCTTCGCCAAGAGACTTGGCTTCATACTTAATTTATTTAAATAACACACCCAGCGAAATGATGAAATATTTCGAGTGGAAACAGTATTTTACAGTACTCAATGAACACGGATATTTTAAAAGTGATTCGTATCATTACTGTAGGGTATGCGAGGCATTAAATTATAATAATAGGGCTGAGAAAATTTACAACGATTTAGAATCATTTTGGAGTTTGAAAAATTGTTATCCCAGTTGGATGCAAAACTAATAATTAATGATTTTTTCCTATTTATTGTAAGTTGTTATTATATTGTTGTTATTGTGATATTGTTGATAGTTAATTCCAAAGATCTAGTACGACAATAAAAACATTATAAATTTATTTATTATTTCCACGGAAGATTTTATACAGTTCCCGGCAAGTTACGAATTAATTATGTACATTTTTCATTTTAATTTAACGTAGGAACCTCTTCTTTTTTATAATAGATTTTAAAATTGTGTATTTTTGACGCTGCTACCAACTAATTCTTTTTATGCTCAAAAGTCACCAAAATTATCCTAAGTCTAAATTTAGTTCCTTTCTCCGAAAATTTACGTGTACGATAGAATTGTAGCGGTAAACTTGTATTTTATTTATTAAAGTATCAAGTAAAACAACAGTAAAATGTAAGTTCTCCAAGAAGCATCACTTCGCTCGGCGTCTTTGATTTTTAGCATCGAGTTTTTATGAATTCAAGCGTGAATTACGCGGAAAGTTTAAACAATACGCGCGGAACGTATTCTGTTAAAATAAAGAACACAAATTCCCAAATATAAACGAATGTGATTTGCGTCTCGAACCAATGAAACAGGCCAGATTTCATATCTTAGTTTGACATAGCTATTTGGTTGGTAGAGCCTGTTTAAGTTAAGAACTCGGACACGTCATCAATCATCAATTTTCGTATTTTTGGTCGTTAGTTGGCATCACATTTTAATTCTTGTAGTGGCGTATGATATTTTTCGTAATTTCCAATTGCTATTTATTTATGTTTTTGGTAAGTTTTATAGTTTGTAGTTCACATTTAAATAGTAATTGGTTTCTTATAGACATTGACTTTTATAATGTACTAGCTGACCCGACAGTCGTTGTCCTGTCATTTTATACAATAGATGTAGGTAGAAGATAGATAGATAGATAGATAATACATTTCCGACTTTTCCCGTGGATTTTTCAAAAATTTTCTTTCATACAAACTCAAACCAACCCAACCGACAGTCGTTGTCCTATCATTTTATACAATAATAGATGTAGGTAGAAGATAGATAGATAGATTTCTGACTTTTACC